>RJWM01007491.1:0-77642 GCA_004363535.1 Dasyprocta punctata | reverse complement strand
CCAGGTCCTGGGGAGGTGGGGGGTGCTGACCGTGCAGTGTATCTGTTTTCTCAACGCCCCACCTGGTGGGCACGTGCATTCTGGAGCCCAAGGCCGTGCCCATCTTGTTAGCATCTGCACAGCTGTCACTGGGCTGAGGCTGTCCACACGAGGCCCTGCGGGACGGGGTGGTCACCTCACTTGGGGCTGCGATCCTGCCCTGACTTCCCAGCAGCCCCAAATACTGAATGGCTAGAGGGCATGTGCTTGCTTTTGAAATATTACAGATTCGGGAATGGCTGTAAGTGATCATTTATCTTTCCAAAGCATAGCAGCCGCTTCAGAATTCAGAGAATGTGCAGTAGCGCTTTTAATTAATTAGGGCCGTTTCCCCCTCTTCCGTGTGCGACGCACACCCATCGCACTTCCTTTCAAAGGCACCGGGTTCCCCGGTAGCCCCCCACCCCCTGCTCACACAAGCCCCAGGTGGCCCTCTCGTCCCCAGCCCCGGCCCTGGCAGCTGTCGTCAGACCTCTCCGCCCGCCCACTCCATCCACCCACTCCCTGCTGTCCGTGTGGACCCACTCTGATGGCCCGCGTGAATATAAAGTGTGTGAAACATTTTTCTTTCCTGGCTCTCTTCCTCCTGTCTATCTTAATCCCCAGAATGTGTTATGCTGTGTGTGTCCTCAGCTTATGTTTTTACATTTAGAATCGTTTCGCCGGTTTCCTGCAGGGGTAAGGCACTTGGGGCCAACTTCGATTTTCTAATTCTGAGTTTGGAAAAAAAACTTTGGACAAAAAAACGGAGCTTGTCCGAGGCCTGTCAGTGCCCCCGGCAGCTGACCAAGGAGTCTGAATCTAATGACAGGGAGGCTGTGTGTGTTTCGCGTCCTTGTTGGTCACTGCACTCGTGAGCAGTCTTGGTGGTGGTGGTGGGGTTGAGTGTGTGTGCACTGGTGTGTGTGTGCGGTGAGTGGGTAGACGCATGGGATCCGATCACAGACTGAAGATAAGTGAAAAGCATGGCGTCCTCACTGAGTGCAGATGCCCTCGGTACCTCCTGAGTGCTGCGGTGCGGTCACTCCTGTCACGCCTTCTCACTGTCTTAGCTGTTATGAGTAAGGTGGAGACTATTTGAAGTGCACAGGCAAAGGTGTGTAGGGTGCGTGGAAACGCTGTGCGGGTTACAGGAGGGCTGGAGGGTCCGCACAGGGTCCCGGGCCAGTCCCCATCAGAAACCAAAGGGTGACTGCGTGTATGGGAATGTGCGCATGGACGTGTGTATGATATGCATATTTACATGTCATGTGCGTGTGTGTGCTTGGTGTGTGTGTATGCATGATGAACACTCGTGTACATTTGCATACCTGTGTGTATAGTATGTATGTGTGTGCATGCCTGTGTAGGGTGTATGTGTGTGCAATGCATGAATGTGTGCATGTGTCTCTGGCACTGACCGATCCCCCAGCATTCTAACAGCCCGCCCTCACCCACCCCAGCTCTGGCGGTGTGGACCTTGCTAGTGTGAAGCCTCTCCTACTTCACACCTGCGCTCCTCACACCTCTGCCCAGTGCCCACCATCTGCAGGGTGCCCACCGCCTCCTCGGGCTCTGTACTTGGTCAGGACTGGCAGATGGCTGCGGGTGCCCCACTGACCACTACCACGTTGTCATAAGGATCAGCCGGGACCGGGTAGACGGAAGAGGTGTGTGGTGCCAGGTGTGGGGTGGGCCGCGTGGTTTCCTCCCCCCCGCCCCACCTGGGCACTGGATGGTGCTACTGCAGCACTCGGGATCTCCCTGCTCCAATTTTTCGGTGGAGGACACTGTTACAATGCGGTCACCGTGTTCTGTGGTGGAGCTCTGTAGGCGCTCCTCCGTGGAGCTGACAGTTTGTATCCTTTGGTTAATTTCTCCCTCCCTTGGCCCCTCCCCCAGCCTCGGTCACCATGCCCGTGCTGTGAGCTCACATTTTATGTTCCACACGGAGGGGAGGACATGCAGTATTTATTTTTCTGTGCTGGGCTCATTTCACCTAGCATATCCTCCAGGTCCATCCATCTTGCCCTAAGTGATGCAATTCCCTTCTTATTTATGGCTGAGTTGTACTCCGCCGGGACTTTATAGCACACGGCTTTCTCCATTCATCTAGCCCTTCCTAGATGTGATGACCCGTGGCCCCTTGGGGTGGCCCATTCCGAGGTCCATGCTGACACGCTGGGCTCTGAAGTCCCTGCCATTGAGGCTGCTCTTCCTGCCTGCTGCTGTGATTAACGCTGCAGTGGGCACAGGGGTGCTGGCCTCTCCCTGAGGTGCTGATTGATTTCCTTGTCCTTAAACCCAGAAGTGGGGTAGCTGGATCGTATGGTAGCTCTATTTTTAGTCTTTCCTTTGGGGTGGGGGACCCGATGTTACATACCCACTGTCCTGGCATGCACCCCCACACACAGTGGGTCAGGCTGCCTCGCTCCTCCTCCTCACCGGCACTTGCTGTCATTCAGATTTCTCATGAGAGTCATCCTGGCGGGGATGCCGAGGCTTTGATCTCGGTGACACTCACGACAGGCAGGTGGGAGGATGCATATGGAAAAGCTCAATCTGGCCACCTCACACATGCGCTGACTGCAAAGTTTATGTTGAACACAAGTACATGCATTTTCCGTCAACTCACCAAAATAAAAAAAAAAAAGAAAGAAAGAAAAAAAAGAGGAAGACATCTTATAGGGCACAGTCTCCAGCCTGGCTCCCACCCTGGAGGTCTCGTCCTCCAGTCGCTCAGCTCCACGTGGCCAGCCCTGTCTTGGTCCCCTACCCACGGAACCCACCTGAGTCACCTGGCCAGCGTGGGCTCAGGTACAGTGGAAAGGACCATCATGAATAGAAGACACACCCACCACTCTGGGAATCCAAGCATTTTCCGAGCTCTGCCAGAGACCAGGGACCCAGACCAAGTAGAGATTTTTAATACGCCCCAGGCAGACATTTCTAGAATGTTCCTATGATGAATGTGCCTGCTGTAAACTGACTGAGTGGTTTTCCATCCAGAGAAGACACTGATTTGCTCATCCCTCTCCGAGGGCAGCCGGATCTGCTCAGACTGAACACCAGAGCTGAGATCCCGCCCATTCCCTGGGATCCCGGTGCCAAATGGCCCGCACAGCCCGGTGCTCCTGAGATTGATAGGCTAGCGAGGCCTCAGGTGGCCGAGATCCCTGGGCGGCCGCCAGTGTGCTCCTCTCTCCAGCACGTGAGGGATGGCCAGCGGGGAATAACCAGCCGCAAATAAGTCACCTTGATGGGCCACAGCCATTTGCCCAAGCAATTTTTTAGAAAGTTTCTCCACCCCCAGCCCTTGCTGAGCTCCGCTGAGTTTGCTTTCTTGGCAAAACAGATTCATTGTGCACCCTGCGCATGCCCCGGGGCCCGGTGTCCTTTCTGAGTGTTTCTTAAATTCCAGTTGGTGGCAGGGAGTGGGAGGAAGGCCACCGGCCTGGTGAGATGTGACCCCAGACGCACTGAGCAGGGACAGGAAGGACCTGGGTCATCTCAAAGCCTGTGTCCCTTGTTCCTCTCTTCTGCAGGACAGCCTGGAATGTGCCCTGGTCCTGTCACCTTGCTGCTCTCCTGAGGGTGCCCTGGAGCCCGGTCACCTTCCTTCTCCAGTGAAATTCTGGCCCCACCCGGTGTGGGAAGTGGCAACTGAGACCCGGAGACCCCTGCAGCCTCTGCGGCTCGGTCTCACCAGAACACCCGACCCCAAGGCCGGAGGCGGAGGCAGCGCATGCTGCAGACCACATTCCTGGCTGTGTAGCTGTCACCGCACCCTGACCAGCACGCCAGGAGCTGGGGCATCCAGGGCCCAGGAGAAGCAGGGAAGTGGCGCCCCATGTGTCCCCGACACTGGACTCAGCATGGGGGGAGGAGGCCCTCCGGTGCTGCGATGTCCCCCCTCCCGCTCCCAGGAGGCCCCTGCATCTTGCACAGAGAGACCCCACTCCAGTGGCTCCTGCACGGAGTGTCCTCCTGCAGTCCAAGTCCCCTCAGGGTCCTGGCCACCTCGGAGCTGGCAGCAGGCCGACCCTCAGGACACAAGAAGATGCCCCGCCAGTACTTGGGGAAGGCTTCCTCCTCCATCTCTCTGCAAACCGGGAAGAACTGCCGCTCAAGTGCTCCCAAACAATGAGGGGGCCGATGGACCCCACGGCTCCTCTCCCTCATGGGACGGAGCTCAGGAGATGCCGTCCCACTCCCACACATGGAGGAGCAGGTGACACCCAATTCTTTCCAGCTTCCCCCTCGGTTTCTGCAAGGCCCAAGGCAGGAATAGAACAGGAGCTGCTCGGGTCAGCAGAGGGTTTCCCAGCTAACGTGGGTGATCACCACCTGCTGGGTCGCAGATTCCCTCAGAAGCCTGGCAGGTGGCCCTGAGGGGCTGATCCTGTGGTTGACTGACCGTAGGTTAGGGACTGGAGGTGATCTGTCCAAAGCCACCCTGACCCAGGACATTCATCACCACTATGGAATGCTTCTCCCTCTTTGGTCCCAAGGTTATAAAGCAAAATCAATTAGGCTTTAAACACCTGCATTAAAAGGTGGCGAAGAGCCGGGCTTGGTGGTACAGGCCAGTAATCCCAACACTCAGGAGGCTGAGGCAGGAGAATCATGAGTTTGAGGCCAATCTGGGCTATATAGCAAGAACTCATATTTAATAAAATGGTGAGATGGAGGCTGAGTGCCACAGTGAGGTGCAGTCGAGCTCAGTCCAGCATCCTGAGAGCCAGGTCAGCCAGGCAGCGGGGCCCTGCGGTTCCTGTCTGCCTCCTGGCACCTGCTCCCTGGCTTCTGACTCCCTCCTGCTGGTTCCTACGTGTCTCCCTCAGCCCAGTCACACCTGCAGTGTGAGCAGAGGGGTGCCCGGAGGGGCGATGGGAGCAGGAGGGCCATGCTGTGCACTGTGCCAGCCCTTGGAGACGATACTGGAAAGGGCGGAGCCCGGGCACCCTGGCCTCATGGGCTGAGCTGGATCCGTCTTCAGTCTGGCCCAGGAGGGGCACAGATTTCTGATCAGTCATTGCCTCTGCCCCCAGGGGACAGGGACAGACACTGAGGAGAATCACCTGCGTGTCCCTGGGGGCTGCCTGAGCAGTGATGGGCAAGATGGGACCCCATGTGCTGGATGCCTGCCGGGCATGGAGTCAGTGGCAGGGTCCAGCTCAGCTACCGCGCCACAGAGACTCCACTTTCCCTCCGGAAAGATCTCAGCCTGGGCTACTTTATAAAAGGTGGGGATCGTCTGCTTCTGCAGATGTTTGGGGAGAGCAGTCCTGAGACGTCTCTCCTGCGCCCACCACAGACGAGGGGAGCCTTGCTCAGCTTTGCTGTCCCCATGCTGCAGGGCAGTAGGGGCTTACCTCTGTGATGTGGACACTGCCGGGGTCCTCCAGCCCACACTGGCCTGTGCGCGATGGACGCTGGTTGTTGGAGACTGCTACGAAGCAGTTCTGAGCAGGATTTAAAATTTACTAATTGGCATTTTATTTATCTGCGAACCTGTCCTAGGCCTAGGCCCCTTGCCTGGTGATGGGAGCTGATTCATAGTAAGGAAATTCTATGAATCACTGGTCCTGACCGAGGCCTGTAGTGGCCAATGAGGTCAGTGATACCTCAAAAGGCAAGGTAAAAAAGGTTGCAGCTGAGGACATATTGGCTCCATAATCAATTATGTTAATAGAGACTGCCCTGCAGGCATCTTACTCTGCAGGGCATCACAGTCCCATCACAAAGGCCATTTTGGAGATAACATAGTTCTCCATTCCTGGCATTCCTTCCTCCTTGGAGATGTCCTTGAAGTAACTCCCAAGTCCTGTTCAGTTCCGGCACCACCCTCAGCACCTCCCTCAGTATCTGCTCTGTCTATTTGAAAATATATACAGGTGATCCAGAGAAACTCTTTGTCTTAGCCCTCAAGATAGCTGCAGAGTCAAGAACTCTGCAGGGGCTTTGATCCTCCTGGAGCTCTAAAATCATACCACTTGTCTCATTTATTTAAGCCCTCGCCGTATGCTCGTTCGGAAGTTTGGGGATCTAGGCCGGGTCCCTGATAGCTGGTGGTCTTGTGCTAATGTCACATCGTGGTAGCCAATGGGAACCATTCACAGTAGCAGGATCGCCCATCAATGGGGCTGGGGGGAAACTCGAGGTCCTGTTAATCCTCAGAGTCACTCCAGCTTAGTTGAGTCCAGTGGAAATGGAGCCATGATCATGCTGTGCAGAAGCCTCCGCCATCAGGATTCATAGCCCTGACTTCTGTCCCCACTCTCCCCCCCAGCTGGTACCCCATGGCCCACTGAGGTGGCTCGAGAGCTGTGGTGGCCTGGCTGAGACAGGAAGTCCCTGCTCTGCAGGCTGCCCAGTCTGTCGCAGCAGCTCGGTGAGGCCCATGGCAGGGTGGCAAGCCAGGGAGGCCACGTGGTGAAACATTAGATGGGGACACACTCCAAGGGGTCCGTGGAGAGCTGGTGTCCATCCCTTCCTAGCACTGTGGTTCTGCCATTGGCGCAGGACACCTGGGGACAGTATCTGCCTGTGGCTCCCTGTGGCCAGCCCAACTCCACACCCTCTGACCAGCAGGATTCCCAGAAGCAAAGTTGCCAGCATCTGGTCACTTTGGGGGTGCCCCGAAGTGGCTGTGGGACGAGCACTCTGCTTCCTTGGGGTGGAAGTCCAGCCATGGGCAGCGTTTCTCCTTCTTTCCTGGCAGATGCAATCACATCCTCGTATTCGTGCTGACTTTGACCCTGTAGTTCCCAGAGCAGAGAAGGAACGCCTGACCTCCCCGTCCACAGCAGTCACGGCCACAGAGCCAACAGAGCTGTGGGGTGCAGCGGGGCTCCCCACGTTGCCCCTGGTCACTGGAAACTGACCACAACCTTCCTGGTGACCATCTCATTGCTGATGCCCACACTTTTGCTGCCCAGCAAGCCCTGGCCCGGGCACTTCGCTTCCTGTCATGTAACTCTTGCAGAAGAGAAGTTGTGAGCCATTTACAGGTGAGAAGGACAGTGTGCTTTGAGGTCCGGCGTGTGACCCCCCCAGGTCGCACAGAGGAGGGTCATGCGGGCCTCTGCCAGCTCCGGGCTCTGCTTCCGCACAGCACCCTGCGTGCCAGCCTCTTGTTAATTTGCTCATCGCGCCCTCCCCCGTTTGGTGTGATCTCGTGACGCCCCAGGCTGGCGCAGGGCGGGATCCAGACAGTTCAAGCCATCTGCTCCTAAATCTGTCCTTGTCATTTTCCATTAACTCTGTGTTCACTTCCTGTTCCCTTGACAAAGCAACAGCGGGCACCTGTCCACGTCCCCGATCGCCGGCTCCTCCTCCTGCACAATCCCAGGCCAGGGCGCCCAGATGGACCGGTCTCAGTGGCTGAGTGACAGAAAGCACAGGAGCGGACAGGCTGGGGGGAGCCGGCCGAGGAAGGAGCCCTGGGATGCCTCTCCCAGGGCCTCGGAGCGCGCTCCTTGGCAGCCCCCCAGCGCCCGCTTGTCCCTAAGGCTCAGCATCATCCTTCCTCCTGCCCCCACAATGGCATCCTCCAGGATGCAGCGCCGGGGCTCCTGACTGCCACCTCACAGCAGGGGCAGGAGCACAGGGGCTGACGACGTGAACCTTCCTCATCTCCACCGGCTCTCTGCCCATGGCCACTTGAGCACGCCTGGAACTGCCTCTGCCAGGGTCCGCAACCCTCCCTGTGTTCTCCAAGGAGCAGGCCAGTGGGAGATCGGTGGATACATGGATGGATGAGATGGGATGGACGGGTGGACAGATGGATAGATCGACAGATAGATGATAGATGGATGGATGGAGGGATGGATGGATAGATAGAATGTGTGTGGGTGATTTTAGGTATTGGCCCATGAGGAGCCCCATGGTCTCCCTCCAGCAGACTGGTGCCCAAGACAGCAGGGGTGGGGGCTCCAGGCCTAGAGCAAGACCCTGGGTGGTGCAGGTTCCAGTCTGAGGGCAGGAAGTCATCACAGTTCAAAAAGCCCGGGCAGGAGACGCTCTCTGCTGCTTCTTGTCTTCCAGCCAGGCCTCCAGTGTTGCGCCAGTGTTAGTCTTGGTGTCACCTTGACTGGGTTAGGCAACGCCTGGAGAGGTGCCTAGGACCTGGGGACACTAACCTCGTGGATGGGCTGCCCATGGGGGATGGCAGGGATGAGCGGTGGGTAGGAGGGGGGCCAGGTTGCAGGAAAGGTCAGGAGGCGACTCAGGGGGTTGTGTCTGGTCCCTGGCTCCTCCTTCTCGCCTCTTCCCCTGCCCTCTGCTTCAGGACACCGTGAGCGAGCATCTTTCCTCCCCTCCATCCCTCTACCCTGCTGTTTCTGCCTAGGAGCCAGCGACCGGACCTTGAGCTGAAACAAACTCCTGCTTCAGGTCTTGGGTGTCAGGAATTTTGTTCAGGCAATGAAAATCTGACCAAGCCTGGTGGAATGGAAGAGGCTGCTCACATCAGGGCTGGCCACCCACTTTACCCCATCCCTCGGCTGGAGTGTTCCTCCGTCCAGAGACTCAGAGGCACTCAGAATGACGGCCACGGCCCCCTCAAGGTGATGTGTGGCATTAACCATCACTGCCTTAGTCCGTCCGGGCTGCTGAGACAAAACACCATGGCGGCTTGGAAACAGGAATTTCTTTCTTAAGTTCTGGAGGCCGGAAGCCCCATATCCAGGCGCCAGGGGACTCGGCGTGTGGTGAGGCTCCTTGGTGTCCTGTTCTCCAGTGGGTGGAGGCCGGGACGCTGCTAACCCTACGGTGCCCGGGTCGGCCCTGCCACAGATGTGCCAGCCCTTCACCTCCACAGGCACGCACAGTTCTTCCGCGGTGGAGAAGCTGGGCTGCTCAAACACGGTCCGGGGGCAGACCGCGCTGGATGCCGCTGCTGCTGGTGCCGGGGTGACATCTACTCTCGTTTCAACTTTTGTGCATTGCTATTTTATACTGAAGGTGCATTATCTTATTAATGGAAATACACATTATTTCAAAAATTATGGGAAGATGGAGTCACCATTCCACGCCCAGGGAAATTTTCCCTCCTGGCTCTAAAGTGCATTGCGTTTCCAAGATGGTGACGGGGGATTGGCTGGTGATGGTAGGGCACACAACGACCTCCTGCCCTGGAGAGCCAGGACTTCTCCGTGACAGGGGGACCTGTCCCCAGCCTGCCGCCGCACCGCAGGGCCTGCAGCTCTGGTGGCTGTGCGGTGATGAAGGCCCGTGTGTCCAGCCCTGGCCCGGGGCTGCTGTGGGTGATGCTGAGCTGTGAACCTCCTGTCCTGGGACCCCTTGGGTGGCTTCATGATCTCAGCCTGCCCTCGGGGTCACCGAGCGAGGGGACTCACAGCTCTGCCGGAGGCCGGGCAGTCTGCTCCTCCAGGAAGGTGGGGACTGGGGAAGCACTTCTGGCTCTAAACGATTCCTGCTTGCGATTCTCCAGGTCCTCGAGGATGATGTTCCACTTTGCAAGGAATTTGTCTACAGGCGAGGCTCCGAGTCAAGCGGCTGTCACCAAGGAAGACGGGCTGCAGCTTCCTCCTGTCCCGCTCCCCAGGCTCCTTTCTCTCAGAACCCCTGGGACTTGCTCCCTTCCTGGTTCCCATGGTTACACTGTGACTGACAGACTGTTGTGAGCTCAGCCTCAGGGCTACAGGGCCTCAGGTGCCCCTGCCCTCTAACAAGGTGGTTTTTAGCCCAGTGCTTCTGCAGCCCACCCTGCAAGGACGCTGAAGACGGAAAGGGCCATTTGTCTCCAGCAGCGGGGAGGGAGAGAGAGACAGGGGTCCCCTGAGGCTCTGGAGTGCTGCTCCGCCCCGCTCTCTGCACAGCTGTCTTTGGAAGGAGCCAGCCTTACCCACATGGCTTTCCTCCCTGTCCACCCCCAGGGAACCTGGACACTGTATCAGAGAGGGGAACCAAGGTTCCACACCCCATCTTTGTGGCATTCCACTGCTGCCCAAGTGGTGAGCAGCCCCACCCGCTGAGTGCCAGCGGCTGCCAGGCAGTCTTCTGGGGGGAAGTGGGGCTTGGTCTGAGCTCAGGACCTCCCCGGCCCGTGTTGGGGAACATGGACTTCACACATTTCACAGCCACGCGCTTCCCGTGTCCTTATTTTTTCTTAAAGACTTTATTTTTGAGAGCAGTTTTAGGTTCACTGCAAACTGGAGTGTAAGGCAGAGATGTCACATGTGCCCGCAGTCCCTGGGCATGCACAGCCCCTCCCCCAATGTCACCCCCATTGGTGACAACAGCCTGACGACCCCACATGGACCATCATGGTCACCAGAGTCCGTGATCCACACTGGGGCACTCTGGCTGCTGTACACCCTGTGGGTCTGACGGAGGCACAACGGCAAGGGTCTGTCATGGCGACCTCGAGCACGGTGGGGTTCACACCTCTGAGGCCCTGAAGTCCCCTGCGCTCCGCCTCCCCACCACCCCCAGGCGCCCAGCACTCGTGCTTCGCTGTCACTGCCTCCGCCAGGTTGCCACAGAGTGGGAGTCCCCCTGGACACGTACTAACTGTCCACCCTGCCCCTCGCCTTGATGGCGCTGTGGGCTCCTCTGTGTCTTCACAGCTCAACGGCCTGTGCACAGTCGAGATGGACCAGAATTTTTGTAGCCATCCACGGAGGCTGGCTGGGTTCCTCCTGCGTTCTCACATTATGTGTGCAGCTGCCACAACATCTGTGTGCCGCTTTCTGTGTGGACATAACTTTGCAGCTAACGAGGTAAAACACAACGAGTGTGATTGCTGGAGCGTACAGTGAGGCCGTGCTGGGTTCAGTGGGGAGCCCCAGAGTTCCACAGCTCTGGGCTCTACACACACTGTGCCCTTCATGGCCCTGCACCCCGTAGCCCCACACCCAGTGTCACAGTGGCCTCGCTCATCCTTGGGCTCAGTCAGGAGCCTCATGTGGGCGGGGCGGGGCGGCATGCAGTCGCTGGCTCCACTCAAATCAGGAGCAGCTGGGAAGGGGTAATTTGGTGCAGCCAGCAGACTTCTCTCCAGGCCTAGAAGTTTCCAGGTCCCCCACACCATGGTCCTGACCCGTTGTTCTAGTAGGTTCAGGAGACCAACAATTGTTTAGGGGGTTTTCCTAATTTCATCTTCCTGCCTCTAACTCTAATTCTGTCTCTAGGAAAAAAAAAATTAGACATCAGTATTTGGAATGAGGAAACCCTGCAGCAGAGGGTATTTTATAAGCCAGGCAAGGTAAAGGTATTTCTCATTGTCCATTAAAAATTTATACACTGGAAAATATCCTGAACAGGGACACTTAATCGTGCTGCTCAAAGCCAAGGCCTGTGAGGGAGACACTGAATGTATTTTCTTAAGGTGCCAATCATGAAGAAGTTCTTAAATGACTGTAGAATTTATCATGTGGAAACAGATGGCGTGATTGATCCTAACAGGAAGAAGAGCACCTATGCATACATATGTAGCCATGTATAGATGCGTATAAAGATATGCAACTGTGCATAGTGATATATGCCTTACAAAATCTATGTGACATTGAAATATATTGAAGAATACTTTTTCAGCCGATGAATGGTATTTAGCTTCTAAAGAAATATATCCACTCATTGTGGGAAAAACTATTATTTTTCAACCAAACGTCCATATTCCTGTTCTTTCTTAATAAAATAACGTTGATACTGGGGAGGCAGGGTACCACTGGGAATGACTATATAGCTCTTGGCTTCATTTGCAGATAGGGATGACCACGTGACACACATTGTGAGAGGTGAGCACCTAACACTGGAGGATTCCAGGAATTTTCCTAACCCTCTTACTTTTCTCTTTTGTTCCTGTTGGTGTC
Source organism: Dasyprocta punctata (assembly GCA_004363535.1). Taxonomy (NCBI): domain Eukaryota; kingdom Metazoa; phylum Chordata; class Mammalia; order Rodentia; family Dasyproctidae; genus Dasyprocta; species Dasyprocta punctata. The sequence continues at coordinate 65,784 of RJWM01007491.1, read as the reverse complement.
CTGCAGGCCCACGCCACTTGATCTGGTCCGCGGATCAGTCCGTGGGTCTCGTCTGGAGGAGAGATGGGATGGGGGATGGGAGCAGGGCAAGAGAAGAGAGAAACGGAGACAAGTCAAGCGGTTCTGATCAAGTCTCGTTTATTGCGGAAGTGTTTACAGCTTATATAGAAGCGGGAACGGAAGCTGTCATCGCACAGGGGTGTGGCGAGCATGGATAGGTTGTTGTCATTTCCTGGCGGGATAGGGGAGGATCATGGGAAATGTAGGCTTTGCATGTAGGCTTGCAAGAGAGGAACATGGGAGATGTAGGCTGACACACCGAATGCCCACAGGGAGGAGAAAAACAGAGGAGAGACGGGGCGGCAGCCCTGAGACTGTTTAACCACTCCCTACATGTTGGAATGTAGGTGGGATGGTTGGAGCAACTGTCATCCCCTGAGGTCCAGAGGGAAATGTCTTGACATCTTGACATCTCTCAGTTGTTTCACCAGTTTCAGGGCTGCTACCCCCAACTGAGAACTTGTCGCTTATTCAGGAGAAAAGAATATCCCCCTTTACTCATGTCACTGTGTTCTGTAGCTGTTCTTTCTTGTAACCAGAGGAGAATAACTTGCCAATTATCTTGGTCAACTTGGGCTGCTATAACCAAATCCCACGAACTGGGAGGCTGATCATGGAAACTCGTTTCTGGCAGTTCTGGAGACTGGAATTCCAAGGTGGGGGTCTTGTGGGGCTGAGCCCTTGTGGAGTTTCTCTTCCTGGCTTGCAGATGAGCTCACATGATGGGGAGCACTCAGCTTGCCATTGCCCCTTCTCATGAGCTCACTTGTCCCATTGCAAGGACCCTGACCTCATGACCTGGACCACCATAAGCACTCCTGAAGGCCTCACCCCCATTGCTTTCACCATGGAGGCTGGGGATCCATAGATGATGTCTTAGTTACTTTTCACTCATTGCTGAAACAAAACTCCTGACATCCAAAATTAAGGAAGGAAAGGTTTATTTCTTACAGTTCTCAGGGGTTTCAGCGTATACTTAGTTGGCTCCAAGGCAGTGTGGTGTGGTGGTGGTGGGGCAGCCATTCATGGCAGCTGCCAAACAGCAAGGTGAACAAGCAAGATGAGAGAGAGAGAGAGAGAGAGAGAGAGAGAGAGAGAGGCCTTCCTCTCACCCTTACACTGTATGTCAGCTCCCCCTGGGCAGGTGTAACACTCACATCACCAATCCAAGTACCAGACAACAAACCAATCACAAATGCCAGACTCAGCCCTGTCCATGCCACGATTACATGAGACTTTGGGGAGACACAGGATCAAACCCATACATTCCACCCCTGGTCCCCCAAGGACTCATATATATCCTTTATACAAAAGACATTTAGTCCATCTCTAAGAGTTGCCAAAGTCCTAAGAATTTCAGCATTGCTGAAAAGTCCAAGTCCCAAATCTTCTCCAAGATCTATGGTAAATTATTATTTGTAAACCCATGTACAAAGGAAAACAAGGTTAAACACTTTCAACATATAAAGGCACAAGATAAACGTACCATTCCAAAAGTTAGAAACAAGGGAATACAAAGCATTAGAACCAAAGCACGTCCAAAATCAAGCAGGGCAAACATTAAGTCCTGGAGTTCTATGCTCAGCATCTGAAGCAATCTGGTTGCAAGCTCCAAAAGGCTTGAGTGATTCCACCCCCATGGCAATTCCAGGGGTTTTAACCTCCATAATTTCTCTCTTAAGCCCACTGTGCTTGGATCTCATAGCTTTTCTTGGACAATCTACATTCATGGCTTTTTCAAACTTCTGGGTTTTCCATTGTACCCTTGGCTTCACCCTTACATCAGGGTGGAAGCTGCACATTTTCCTTGCACTTAAAGCCAGCACCACATGGAAACTTTCAGGGTCCACTGCCAGCTGGAGCAGTAGCTAGGCTTTCTTCTCTCTTGGCTGAAGGGGTCAAGTGCCTGGATTGCTGAGCTCCTTGAACCTGATCATGGGGAAAAGCTTCTCTATGCTGCTGCCATTCTGTAATCTGGTGCAGCCGCTGCCATTTTGGAACCTCCTGTGGCCTCCGTCGCCACTCTGGAACATGGTGCTCTGTGGCTTTTTCTTCCAAGAAAAGTCTTTCACTTTTGACTCTCTGAGGCTGCAAAGGGTGGAGGCCCATTGCTTCCTGGAATGCCCCCAGGACATCATTTTTATTTCTTTGTTCCTTCTCAGCAATCAAGGTCTCAGCTCTATCTTTATAGTCCACAGTTTTCTGGCCAAACTCACAAGGTTTTAAATCACCCTGCTGGGCTCTTTGCTCTTGACTTGCAACATAAATCTGGCTAAAAGCCCACAACAATAGCCATGCCACCACTTCAACATTCAGCTGCCTTGGTATTTCTTTTGTCAGATTAACCAGTTCTCCACCCTTAATCTCAGTCTTAGGCAGTCTCTGGGCACGAGCAAAATGCAGATAAACTTTCTGCCAAGCTGTAACACACATCATGTGGAGTCTAACAACCAGTGTCATCCTTCTCCCCTGAAGAAACTTCAAGAGCCTCGTCTTTACTGGCAGACTCTCTAACTGCCTTCTGGTCTCCTGAGCTCTGACCATAATCTCCCCTACAGAACAGCCTAAACTGTTCCATCACCACCCTTTTAGGTGATGTCTCTGAACCTTTCCAAATTCTTCCCACCAGCCATTTCCAAAGGCTCTTGAACCATATGGTCAGGTTTAGTCACAGCAAAAACGCCACTCTACTGAGACCAAATTCTGACTTAGTTACATTTCAATTGTTGCTGAGACAAAATACATGATGCCCAAAATTAAGGAAGGAAAGGTTTATTTCTTACATTTCTTGGGGGTTTCAGTCCATACTCAGTTGGCTCCAAGGCAGTGTGGCGTGGCAGGGCAGGCAGTCATGACGGCCACCAAACAGCAAGGTGAACTGGCAAGAGAGAGAGATGTGCATTCCTTCTGCCCTTACACTGTATGTCGGCTCCACCCCTGGGTGGGTGCATCACCCACATTACCAATCCAAGCACCAGACAACAGACCAATCACAAATGCCAGACTTAGCCCTGTCCATGACACAATTACATGAGACTTTGGAGGGACACAGGATCAAACCCATACAGATGAACAGAGAGGAAAACACACAGCCTCTTCACAACTCCAGAGCCCACAGGGTCCCCAGGGCCCAATGGCAATGCTAGCAGAGCTCTATTCATGGATGAATATGCTCAACTTAGCTTTGATGCCAAATATGATTATGCAAATTCAAAGATGGTTTAATATTTCAACATCCTGAGCATTCTGTTTTAAAAACAGGCACATTATGTCCACAACCTTCTTTCTTTTCCCTCTTCCTGGGCAGCAGGTGACCAGTTACCATTCTGGAGACCTGAACTGGAAGAAATCCTCTGGGTGGGGAGGTCACCAACAACTTGGGGCTGGGCACTTCCTGGATGGCAGTCTGTACCCTCTCTCATGGACAGGTGGGTGGGTGTCCCAGGACCCAGAGGTGGGGATGTCCTGGATGCTGATAGCCTGCAGGGAAGCCCAGAAGAAGCAGAGAAAGGTAAATCTCTCCTCACAGTGGGGTCTCTTGAAGGCAGAGGGCTGGCTTTTGAGAAGAGCATGCTCCTTCAGATTGGGGCAACACCCAGCACTGGGAAGCACATACTCTCCTTCTGTCCAGCTGTGGACAGCTTCCTCCTTGAGCCTCTCTAGCTGCCAGAAGCTCCAGGTGACTTCCTGTAATGCTTCCTTCTCCTGGCTTTTCAGGAAGCAGGGCCTCTTTCTAGTGTTTCCCTACAAACATCACCCTGCAGTGGGTACTGGCTGCTGTGAAGGAGCAAAAATACAGAGACTCTCTGCTGTTTGGGAATTAAGTTAAAAAAAATGACTGATGCAAGTGGTGGCTCCCATGGTATCGATGGTGAGTAATCACACCTGCTCCAGGGGAGGCATCTACTGATCGTCACTCCCAGCCAGGGTGGGAGTCAACCCTGTCCATTGCAAGGCCCACGCAGGCCCCATTCTGGGCTTCTGGGATGAACAGGGCAAAGACATGGTTGAGGGTCCCTGGGTGCATTTCCACCTGACGTCCTGGCTGCATGGTGAACATGCTCAAGGGCCATTGCAGGGGCTGTGGGATCTGGGGTGCAGGAGACTCCAGAGGCAGAGAGCTCGCTAAAGCTTCCTGATATTGGTGGCTGAAAAAGTCCCCCCCTCCAAGACACCAACTCCATTGTCCTCAGAACCTGTGAGTGTTTCTTTACATTGTTTAAAAAAAAAAAAAAAGAGTCTTCACAGGCATGCTGGAATTACTGGTGTTGGGATAGAGAGGCAACTTTGATTACCTGTGTGGACCCTAAAATAACCCCAAGGATGCTTATAAGGAGGAGGCAGAGAGATTTGGATTAGTAGCTTTCTAGTGCTGGGATGAAATATCCGACATCTGCAATTTAAAGGAAGAGAAGTTTATCTGACTCACAGATTCAGTGGGTTCAGTCCATAGTTGGCTGGCTCCAAGGCAGAAACAGCGTGACAGAAGGGCCTGGAGGAGGACAGCTGCTTACATCATGATAGCCAGGAAGCAGAGAACAATGGAGAATGAGCCAGGGACAAGGACACAGCCTTCCAGGTCACTCCCCAGTGACCACCTCTACCCAGGCCCCACCTTCTTGCAGCACAGTCAGCCATGAACTTATCCATGGACAAATTCACTGATGGGTAGAGCACCCCATGATCCAGTTACCTTTCAGAGCCCCACCCTGAGACTTGGGGACATTCTGGATCATGAAAAGATTTCTCTGACAGAGGAAAAGTGATGTGACAAGAAGAGCAGAGACGGTGCTGGGACCACAAGCCTGGAGCTCCTGAGCCACCAGGAGCTGGAGGAGGGAGGAGACATGCTCTGTAGAGCCTTTGGATGCAGTGTGGTCCAGTGGACTGCTTGATCTCACACCCTGACCTCCAGCCTGAGAGAGAAAAATGTTTAAGCCACTGGTGGTCACTGGTTACAGCTGCCCTGGCACCCTGAATCAGCAAGCAGGGAAAGACCAGAGGCAGCCTTGTTAGCTGCACTCCCAGTTGCAGGGACTCAGGAGAATCTAGGGGTGGCACTCTACTTTAAAGATGATGACAAGGTAGAGCACAGCTTGGGGCTACTAGGGGTCAAACTGCGGAGGCCCTGGGCTCAGGAGCCCTTAGGAGCTGCAGCCGAGGTCACACAGGTAGGTGCACCAAACCCAGCTGCTGGCGATTGTGTGGCTGAATTAGCACAGCCTGGCCTCCCTGCCCACTGGGGCTCCTCAGATGGACACGGTCCTGGGCTTCAGGTCCTCAGAGCTGCCTGTGCCCTGGGCCCCACATCCACCACAGGCGACTGAGGTCTGAGTCGCCCTCCCTTTTCCTCTGGCTCCCTTGGGTGAGGAGGGGCTAGGGAAGTGGACATGGTACGCAGTCCTGGGTGCGAAGAAGCCCTGGGGACCCACGTGGAAAAGACTAGCAGAGTCTGCTAACATGCTAACGGAAGCGGCTTCAGGATGCCGCTGCTGTGAGATTTGAGATCTATTTATTTCCCACAGTTCTGTGATGTTTCAAGCTAGGCATGCGTCATAGAGACAGGGAGAAATTGACAAATATTAGTTACAGGCATGCCTCACGATGAAGCAATCCTCCTAGGTGTTTCCCTGGTGAACCAGACAGAGGATGGGATGGAGTGGGGGCTGAGCCTGTGCCCCGCGCTGGCTGACAAATGTCAGCGAGGGAGGGTCCAAGGGGGATGGGCACGGTGAGGGAGGCATCTCCCGGTCCTGTAGAGAACCACGAGATTCAGCAGTCACCTCTGAGACACACGTGTACGAACACCGGGACCAGTGGGCTTCTGAAATTAAACTGATGAGAAGATGAGATGCAAGCTCAGAGTTTGCGGAGGGAATAAATATTCATAGCGTGGCCCAGGGACAATGCAATCTGTGTCGGTGATCAGCGTTCTGCGGAGGGAGTGGGCCCTGGCCTGAGCTGACCAGGAGGAAGCGGAGACAGATGCACCCAGGGGCACAGGCGGCTCCACGGCTCGGCGGCACCCACGGTGTGCACGGTGGAAGCCTCGCACTCTCCAGCACTCGGGGGCTTGGTCTGCTCGACACCAGTCCTCACCCAGCCACGGCTGCAGGCCTCCTGTCACTACCCAGAGGACTGCTGAGCCTGCCTGGTCACATGTGGTCCAGACCCAGGAGCCAGAGGACTGCAGGGTCCTGCGTGTGCAGCGATGTCCCCAGGGCAGGTGGTGCAGGGTTTGGAGGCCCTCCGGAGAGGTGGTCAGGGAAGGGAACAGAAGCAGCTGAGACGCAGAGGGGACTGGGAGCCGGTCAGTGGGCACAGGCCGCGGAAGGGGCCCCTGGTGCTGCATTCCAGGGGCGAGGAGGAGCTGAGTGGGCCAGGGTGGCAGAGCGCAGCTGGTGGGCGGCCTCCTCCACAGCTGTGGGCTCTGCCCGTCTTCAGAATGTCCCCTTGCTGGGGACACAGGTGGAGGAGATCCCAGGGGACTGGGTCGTGGTCTCGGGCAGATGCCTCGGCAGCACTCCGACGCCCTCTGGGGTGCTGTATCACCCCACACTGGCCTTCCTGCTACCACCTCCTTGATCCTGTGCTGGAAGGATGGGCCACCACAGTGAGGATGTGGCTGATCCCCGGGGCCTGAGGGCCTCTCTCTGCCCCAGGGACACTGGGGGACATGGCCCGAGCCACAGGGAGGGCAGAGGATACCCAGGAGATGGGTCAGCTCTCCCAAAAGTGGGAATTCCTAAGGAGGGGGCCCCTCACGAGGGCACCTCCCAGAGCAGGTTATGGCGGAGGATGGAAACGACACAGCGGGCACTGCGGTTGAAGCTCTGGGTCACCAACCCCTGGCCACAGGGCAGCTGGGGTGCAGGCGGCTTCCCAAACGCTGCAGTGAACCTGACTCACCCACCCTTGTGCCCACTGTGTCCCCTCTCGGTCCCCAAGCTGGGTGGTGGCCAGAGCACCCGCACACAGAAGCACTCTGGATTCCCATCTCCCTTGGAGGCCTGCGCAGTGCTGGAGCACCCCGGCTCACCCCGTTTGCCCTGGGTCCTGCCGCTCGCCGCGTTCTCCCCCATCACTTCCCCGCCGAGGCCCTCACCCTCCCTGCTGCCCCACGGCTCCTCTGTCTTCTCCCCCCGCAGCGCGGCCTCCCTGTGGAACTGGCCCCAGCGCTGGCCAACCCTGTGCCCCCCAGTCTGTTTGCCGCAGGCTGTGAACCGGAGCTCAAGGCCCATCAGGAAGCTCGGCTTGTGGCTGCAGACACTGGTTTGCTTTGTCCTGGCCACCATCTGCCCCTGCCTGTGCCCTCCGGGGGGAGACGTGTGACTTGGGCAGGTGCTGAGGTCTCCCTCCAGGCTGGCATTGGCTCCCATTATGCCCTTTTCAGGGTTCAGGCCAGGTACTTCTGAGGAGGGGCCCCTGGAGTGAAGACAGAGTGGACGCACTGGGGAGGAAATGGGGTCAGGAAGCGGTACTGGGCATGCAGCCCCGTGCTGCCCTGGGGGCGTGGTGGCCCAGAGACCTGGAGGGCACGGAGGACGGCCAGTTCCTTGGGGGCCTCGGTATGCAAGCCCATCTGATTGCTGTCCAGGGAGGAGATGAAGGATGGCATGGGAGGAGCATCGGGCTGGGTAGAGCACTCTGGCATTAGGACCCTGTCCCTCCCTGTCCTAGTGGCCAGCACTTCCACAGAGCGCACCCTCTTTCAGCCAAATGCAGAAAGCAGTGCACAGACTCCCAAGTTTCAGGATGGAACTGGACACTTAGACGGAAGGGGGACATGGAGGGGGAGGAAGCACCCAGGCCAGTGCGCTCCTGAGTGACCAGGGCAGCGGTCACCCAGGCCGTCTCACTTTGGCACGTCCTTCCTGCCCCGCCCCAGCGCTGGCCTCACTGTGGAGCATGCTTGACCCTGCGTGTGGAGCTCCCAAGAGTGAGACAGTGAGAACTCAGTCCACTCAATAATCAAAACGCTTTCAAGTAATAAGGTTTTCTAGTCTGGAGCCTGCAGTCAGGGGATGCTTGGTTTTCTACAGAAATTACCGTTTGTCCACTGGGGAGGTTAGGAAACGGCTGCACGGGCGGGCGGTGTGTTTATTCACGAGGTCTGCTCTCATCAGTCCACCCGCGGTCTGTCCACCCGGTGTCTCTGTCCCTAGCGGCCTTGCGGTCTTCATGGGCAATGGGCACGGGGCTCCTGGAGCGCCGCCAGAGTCGGGCTTGCACCACCTGTACCATCGTTTCCTCAGTACGACCCTGGCTGGTCCCCTAACTCCAGGCAGGGCGAGCGCCTCCTTCTGGTCAGCAGCTCTGATTTCTGGCTCTCTGGTGTGACAGGGCCACTGTCCTGCTCCTCGGCCAAGGCCAGGGATGAGAGGAGCTGGGTAATTGAGAGCCGCTGTCCTGAGACTGGGAGGACCCAGCTCCGGGGAGGTGGTGTCTGCTGGGGTCCTGGGGCCCTGGAGGGGCGTCAACCAGGGAGGGCACCAGAGGGACAGAAGGGCCACTCCTTGGTTCCATGATGTGGATGAAGAGTAGGGCCAGGGCCGGATATTGGGAGCTGGTGCTGGGCAGGAATGGCCTGGCGTCCCAGCTGGCCCGAGTTTGGTCTCCCGCGGGGCCAGGCATGGTGGATGCGGAGGCCTCAGGAGGGCGGCATTGGCCCTGATCATGGATCCCTGGGGGGGTCAGAGCAGCGTGCTCTCTGTGAACCTGGCCAGGGTGACCGCGTGTGAGTCTCCTTCTTCCTGCTGGACACAGTTCCCGACACCCACAGTGTAAAGGAGGAGATTTAAATTTCCTGAATTATTCATTTCTAGAATTTCCCATTTAACCCTCTGGGGCCATGTCTGACGTAGCTGACCACAGGAAATGGAAACCTCACGGCCACCATTGTGGGGCGATCCCGGGAAGAGGGGATCGGCCAGTGGGACAACAACAAGACGGATTGGGGGACAGGCTTGAGGGCCTCGCGGAGGGGCTGGTGGCCTCCCCACCCCTTCAACAGCGGTCACGCACATTGGTGCCCTGTGCGCCGGGCGCAAGGCCAGGGAGGTGGTGGAAGGGGAAGCCCCGTCCGTCCCGGTCCTGTGGAGCTTCTGAGCCCCGGGGAGTAGGAACAGCGAACCTCTGCAACAGCCAGTGTGTGTGGGCCCAGCGGTGGGTGACACTGGGTGACACAGCTCTGCAGAGGAGCGAGGGGGCAGCGACAGGGGAGGCGCAGCCGGGAGACCTGTCCCAGCCGACCTCCCCTCTGGTCAGCCGCTGGCTGGTCCTCCCTTCCTCGGCCTTCACACCGCCTATTGCTGGATAGGAACTGTCGTCAGCGCACAGGGCTGCAGGGCGTGATGTTTAGTTTCTTGCCTGGAGCTGGTCCGACAGCACGTCTTCCTTCCTCTTCTCACCCTCCCCTCTCCCTTCCCTCCCTGTGTAAGGAAGATCTGTCTCCCTGCTTCCTGTTATCTCTCCTTTATTTTGCTATTTTTTGACTGATAGGTCAGTATTTTTACTCCTGCATACATTTTGGTTTATCGTTATAGGTCACAAACCTTTACAAAAAGAAGGAAGGGGGTGACGAGATGGGAGGAGAGGAGGAGGAGGTAGAAAGGGCTTGGAACGTGCTCCGTGCGGGAATCCGCGCCACATAAGGAGTGGGAAGGTGAAGCGCTACACACAAGTACGAGGTTCAAAGTTTGCTTTTCATTTGTCCTTTGGGCTTCTGATACAAGAGAAACCACGTGATATTTCAGCTTGTGCATCTGGTTTATTTCACTTCACATCATGGTCTCAGGGGGCATCCGTTTTCCTACAAATGACTGCAGTTTACCTTTTATGGCAGTGTAGCAGTCCATTGTGTGTGAATACCACATTTTTCTCTGTCCGCTCACCTTTCGATGGACCTAAAGGCTGCTTCCAAGCTCTAGCCACTACGAGTTTTGTTGCTGTAACATGGCTGTGCATGTCCCGATGACCCAGCCGTCCCCTGCCCTGGAAGACACCGTGCCATGGTCTGACTCTCTGGAATCCTCAGCGCTAGAGCAGTGCTCTGTCCAGACGACACCGAGGGAAACCTGGGCTGGACCCAGATTGCTCTGTGGGGCCCCTTTGGGACCCTCTGAGAGGCCCAGGGCTGCAACTTAGAGCAGAGGCCACGGGCTGTGGAGCAGGTCTGCCATGGCGGCTCGGGTAAAGCATGAATGTGTTTGGGTGGAAGCCAGGTCTGCATTGCTGAGAATCTGGGCCCCACAGCCAAGCTGGGGTGCGGTCCCTGAGCTGCAGGCCAGGCTGAGGAGGGAGGGCAGAGCCTCCTGTTTCCGCTGGGTGTGTGCAGTGGTGAGGCCGGCGCAGGGCGTGGCTGCCGGTCCACCGTGGCGAGTCCTCCCAACAGCACCGTCCGCGGCTCCCTGTGGCCCGGGTGACAGCCCGGGCAGGGAAGGGTCCTGAGGGTGGGGAGCCGATTCCCAGGACCTGTGGTGACCATGAAGGGAGAGGCCAGGAGGAGCGCAGTGCCCTTTTGACCTTCACGGCCTCCACTGGATGCACCCCACCCCTTTATTGCCTTTTGAGGACATTGGCCCCCTTCCCCACCAGGAAACACAGCAGGAGGCCCAGGGGCAGTCCTGCCAGAGGAGGAGTCCTCCGGGTGCACAAATGCTTTAACGGTGTCTTTGTCTTGCCTTCCTAACCCTGAATTGAGGCTAATTAAATACGAGTTGTGTTGTAAAACACTCTCAGAATCGTTGGGATTTTAAGTGTTTATCAGGTCTTTTTAGGTCTCTCCGAGTGGCACTAAAATGAACAAGTTGCCCACGAGAGAACCCTTCTGTTGGTTCCCACAGCCAGCCCAAGACTCCTTGTTGGCGGGCTTTGACAAAGCCTGCTCCGGTGCAGACGGCTGCCTGTCGGAGGCCCCGCCCCGGCTGTGGGTTTCTGAGGCCAGGAGGGCAGGGGCCGGTGGGATCTGCACCAGGCTCTGAGATGTTTGTCCGCAGTCATCCAGAAGGACGCGGCTTGCATACGTCAGGACAGGGGGAGGAGGCACGAACAAGCCGCTCTCTGGGTAGAGGCCTTGATGCACAGCCTGGAACATAAAGCAAGATGGCCGGCCCCCAGCAACGCTACTCCTGGACAGCTCGCTGCCAGCCTGCATTTCCGGGGGACACTTAACGGTTTGCAGGAAATGTATTGCACTAATATGACTTGCCTCCGGAAAGCACTTTGGGGAGACAGAAAGCACTGATCTCTTCCTTGGTCTCCAGCTCATGTCTGATGTGGCCTGAGAGAGGACGAGTCCTGGTGGCTGCAGGGGTGACCGGGACAGTGGCGCATCCATCTGGGGCAGCGTGCCCGGCGCTTCCGGGGGAGGGAGGGGAAGCCCTCCGCGTGGGTTGTGTGGGCCACGTGGGGTCCGAACGAAGGTGCGGCGGGGAGGGGAGGCAGGGTGAAGTCCCGGGGGTGGGCCTTGGGGTGCTCACTGGGCTGCTGTGACCCTGGGCAAGGGGGGCTGGGCATCTGCCCCTGGGTGAGCAGTGGTTTACAGAATCTGGTGGGTGGAGCCACTCCGAGCCATGGTGAGGGGCGGACGGACATGAGTGCGGAGGGGTGGGCACAGCTCCGGGAAGCACAGGTTTACTGTGGCTCCAGGTTCAGAGGTCCGGCTCCCTGCTCTCCTTTAGGCTGTGTGGCTGCAGAGACACCACGATGGAGGAGGGTGGCAGAGGGAAGCTGCTCGACCCTTGGCAGCCAGGGAGCACGGAGCCGAGTCTGTGTGACCCTCTGGCCAGCGCTGGGTCCCCACACTCATCGTGTCCTCTCTGCTCCTCCCCCAGCCTGGCTTCACTGCTACCAGCCCTGCTGGGCTTCCTGGCTGGCTTCCCCCTGACCCTCGATGCTGGGAGCCAGGAGCTCCTCGCTCTGAGTTCTGACTGACCGTCCACACCTCCCGCAGGGGCCTCTGTGAGCAGGGGCCAGTGAGTCTGCATTGCGGACCTGGCGCCTGTTCCCAGGAGACACCGCTGTCTTCTGCATCTGGACTGGGCGCGGCTCCCACCCCAGATCGAGGCACAGGCTGTGGGCTCCGGGGCCGAGGCGCTCTGCGGAGGCAGATGGGGCCAGGGCACGGATTTGACCTAACAAGCTGCAGCGCTGGCCCCGAAACATGCTCGCCTCTTCCGACATAAACACAATCTGTTCCCCAGAAATGCTGCCATGAACAGACTCCAGGCTTCCCAAACCCGGTCCTCGACACTTTCCAGGTCCTGTGGTGTCCCCAGCTCATGGCTGAGGCTTCCTGGGGAGCAGAGCCACCCGAGGTGGCCCCCCGGCCGTGCCCCTGTGTCTGCGCTGCCCTGTGTCTGTTCCCTAAGAACCGGTGAAGGATGTCATTGTCCCCTGCAGAAGGTGGTAGCAGAGGGCAAGATAGTGTGACCCCTGCTGTGTCCAGGGCACCCAGTGTCATCGCAGCCAAGGGTGCTCCACACGCCCCTACACAGAGGAGGTGGAGCTCAGGGAGGGCCAGCACCCCGCGAAGATCTCCGGAGAAGTGGCCAGCAGGAGTTTCCTCTCCAAGCCCAGCCCCTGTGTCCTTTATGTGTGTCCGGGGTGGTCCAGCCAGACTCTCCTTGTGGAAAATTTTCTTCCAGATCTTTCCATGAAGAGCACTGAGGCTCTGCACTCACGGCCCCGCCTTCCCGCTGTGCTGCGCTCTCAGTTCCTTCATTAAGTCCTTGCCTATTAATAAGCAGCCATTCATCTTAATACAATAAGAAGGTGATGGATGGCACTGGCGACAGTTTCATCGAGCTGCTGAAGGTGACAGATGGCCAGCCCGAGGAGGCCGCAGCACAGCGGGTCCCGAGCGCTGAGGTAGCGGCCAGGTGTCCTCTCAGCAAACACCATGGGACAAGGTCTCCAAAGACACGCATGGTGTCCTCAAGGACCACGTCTGCCTGAGGGTGTGCGGCGGGTGTCGGCCACCTGCAGGGAGGTCCAGCTGCCCGCCCGCGTGTCTGTAGGAGGGCAGTGTGCGTGTGCGGCAGCTGCCGGGAACTGAGGGAGTGAGGCCGCCCTGCTCCTCGAGGCCAGCCCAGACCCACAGGGGCCCATCCTGTTGCCCCTCACCTCACGCATGCACCTGTCAGCAGCAATGCATCCTCACGTGTGAACCGCAGGATGCCATGGCCGGCCTGTGCTTACAGATCGCTCGACACCAGGGGCTGACACCCAGCTCCTCCACCAGCTCCCGGTCTGCCCTGTGTCGCACTGCAGCCCATAGCCCCTCTGTCTTCTGTTCTGTGCCCCATGCTCTTCAGGTCCTGTATACCCTTAAAGACTCTTTCAGAATCTTCCAGAACCTTTTACAACCTTCCAGGCCCTTCCTGGTGCTCTGTGTACACCTGGCACTCTGTGCAGCTGGTGCACATTCTCACCTCATCCCTCTGTGTGCTATAAATGTTTGCGGCCCCAGAAATGTGTATGCCGAAATCCTAACCTCCACAGTGACTGTGTGGGCAAGCAGGGCCTTGGGAGGTGGCCGGCTGTGAGGGTGGAGCTGACGGAGCACTGCCCTGTAGAAGAGGTTTCGTAGCTTCTGGGGCCTTCCACCTGGGGGGGACACAGCGAGAGGCACAGCTGCGAACCAGGATGAGCCCTCACCACACAGAGCCGCCCAGCAGCACCTCGAGCTTGGCCTGGTCCTCCAGAACTGCAGGGAGCGAGTCTCCTGCTCACAAGCCGCCCCATCTGTGGCACTTGTGCTGGCAACAGAAATGAACCAGACAGCATGGGATACAGGTGTGCGATCCTGTGCCCCTGGGTTTAGGGACCCAGCTGTCACCCCCAGGTCCCCAAGCTCACTGAAAAGATGCCCACACTGCTGCTCCCTTGAGGCCTCCTGCTCCTTGGTCTGCCCAGGTCCAGCTGGGTCCTGCAGCCCCCCTCTGCTCCCCAGGACAGGAAGGTGGAGGGAAGCAACCCGAGAGGGGTACAGTGCCTCCTCCCTGGCTCCTCCGAGAGGCCGAGTGCCGCTGTCTCCTGTCAGGAGAGGACTTTGTGTTCTGCAGGGCTCCCTTGAAACATCAGCTGACACTAAATTATTGGGTCCTTTATTTTACCCAGTATCTCAAAACCCAGGAAAAGGGCTCTGATCAATAGACCAGGAGGATGATGAAAACCTGTTACCGGGAAAGAAACACATGATTAGGAAGATTAAAGGATAATAAGGCTCCAAGGAAAGAATGGAGGGGGTGAGGCCTCCGGAACCCTCCAGGTCGATGAGTCTGCGTGTGGGCGGTTTCTCTTCCTTTGAGCAGATCACGTGGTAAGTGGATTCTCTTTTATGTGCCTTCTCATCTGCTTATGGCTCCAAAGATGAAATCAACATTTTCTGTCCTATGTGTTCATGCACATATGTGCAAGTTTTTAGAACCTGTAAGAGCATCTTATCTGTGCATTTATGTGGCTCATCAGTGTTTGGGGTTGACTTCCTGCCCTCCAGAGCTGGGTGATGAGGTTGCAGGTGGACAGCGCTGGTCCCAGCCATGAGGATCCCCATCCACTGTGTCAGTGACCCCAGGCCTTCAGGGCAGAGGGAACAGAGCGGCCAGTGACAGGCTTTGCATGTGACACGTGGCCTTGGGCTCTCCGTCTTTACTCTGCGCAGCTCTAGCCCCAGTCTGGATGCCAGGGTTCTCTGATGGACTTCCCCACAGGACTTTGATCCCAGCCAGGATCCTTGATGGAATTCACACAGCCCGAGCTGCCCACCAGCCTGTCACCAGCTGCGTCCTGCACTCTCCACATCACCCGCGTCACCTCCAGAAGGGCCCTCCCGGGTCTCGGCAGGCAGCACAGATCTGTGCAGGGTGGAGAAGGAAGGAGGCCTCTCATCGCTGGGAGAGCAGGTGGATGGAAGAGGGCAGAGGACCGACGTGTGAGAGCATCAGACAGCAGCCCCGGCTCCGGAGACAGCAATGAGTTCCCAGTGCCACAGAGCGGGCCACGGCCAGGCCCGTGGCGGGGCCATGGATTTGGCAATTAAAAACTCAGCATGTCAGATCGATCGAAGCCGCAGAATACTTTTTTAGCAGCGACTTCTCCTCCTCTAGCCGGCGGATGGCCACTGGCCCAGCCCCGAGCCTGGCAGCGACTTGGCAGGGCCCGCAGACAGGCACTGGGGCCACAGCTACTGTCTCCTGTTCCAGGGACTCAAGAACCAGGAGCCCAGGTCCTAGGATGCAGTGGTCTGGGAAGTCTGGGCTTACCCTGCCGGACACATGGCTCACGTTTGTCCTTGGGAACCTCTGCAACTCTGTCGCCGTCAGGGAGCTTGGACTTGGTCCCAGACCTGCCTGGGCCTTGTGATGCTCGAGAACAAGGCTGAGCGATGCAGGGCTGTGCAAATAGTGACTTCCTGCAAGAGGTGGAGGTGCAGAGGGAGCCGGTGCCCAGGCCAGGGGGCGGCGCTGGGTGTCGCTCCAGGCAGCCGGCACCCCCTTCCCAGCTACTGCTGGGCGCCATAGCAAGGACGCCCCGGCTGCAGACTCTGCGTTACACCTTTGGCTCCCGCTGGCCCTGCAGCCTCCTGCCCTGCTCGTAGCTCCTGGCAGCAGTGTATGCAGAGCCCGGGCTCAGCCCTCGTAGGCCTTTCCAGGAGAAGCCTCTTCGAAGGCAAAATAGATTCCAGAATGATCGTTCACTAAGAGACATTCATCAGTGAGATGTCCCTCATAAAACTGAAATATCATAAAATCGTACACACGTGGCCCAGGAGCTGGGCAGGAGCCATATTTCAGCCGGAACACGGGCTGTGCAGAATACCGGCGACTGCCTTGATAAATTAGACCTTGGTTTACAGTGTTACTTGCTTGTTGGGGAGAGTGAAATGGCCATTCCATCACCATTGCGGCCGCCGGAGAGGCAGGGACAGCAGCCGCATCCCCATCAGTCACGAGCGCGGCGCGGCTGGCTCAGGGAAGGGCCAGGCTCAGGGCAGGGATTCCGGAGACGGATGGTGCCCAGGGAGCAGGCGATCATGTGGTCCTGCGTGCAGAGCCCGTTGCTCCTGGCCCAGGCCCCTGGGCCTTCCTGCCAGGCCGTCCGGGGGCGTGGATCCCGCGTGTGCTGCTGTCCTCAGCCAGGACAGTGCCATCCACTGAGGCCCGCACCGAGAAGTGCTGGCTGCAGCCAGAGAGGGCAGGCGGGGCAGGGGCGGAGGGCAGTGGCGCCTGGCACCCAGCCCTCACAGGGGACCGCGTGTCCCCTCGCCAGCTCGCGGTGACCTGGACCCTGGAGCACCCCTTCCACCTACTGGAGAGGAGAGCTCACTGTCCGAAGTCACACCTGCGCCAGGTGACAGCTGTGAGATGCCAAGCGTGGCCTCCTCTGAAGCCAGCAGCCCAGGCTTCCCTCCAGGCCTCCCTGGCCTGCCCGGCGGCTCCGGGCCAGACAGCAGCTCTGGGGCAGCGGACGTGCAGGAGTGCGTGTGGGCGGACCGCAGAGCCGGAGCCGGGCTCCCTCCCTGTCCCCGCAGGGCCGGACCGGCGAGCACCTGGGAGCGTCTCTCACCTGTGCCTCCGAGCTGCGTTATGGACGTCAATTAAGTATTGATTGATAAACGTGCACAGTAGGATCTGAGAAATGACTGCGGGCGCAGAGTAATGACTTGTTCCTGGGCAATGCGGGCCTGGAGGCACCGTGATTTCTCACCCATCAACGCCCCGGATTCTGCACTTGTGCTTGGTGAGAAATAAAAACCGGTGAAAGCAGGACCAGCTGAGACCGGAAGAAACTGGATTTCGAGCATGGAGGGGGAGTGGGACTCTGGAGCTGCAGCCGCACGGTGCCGATGCTGAGCAGCCCCCGAGGACCCCGCTGGGGCCCGCCCTTCCTTAGCCTTTGCTGGGTCCCCTCTGGTGCCAGCTCCCCCCAGCTGGCCCCGCCCTCTGCCTTGTCCCCTCCACACCTATTGAGACCCAGCTTCCGGCCACAGCTCAGCGCGTGCGCCCCAGTCCTCCAGGCCCCACCAGGCAGGCGAAGTGACCGTCACAGGTCCACAGGGAAGAGCCCTAGGGCGTACAAGGCTGGAGGGACCAGGCAGCAGGCCCTGAGTGAGGACTAAAGATACCATCCCCACCCCACTGAGTCCTCACGGTGCCTGTGTGCCCTGCTGGTCGTCGGGGGCAGCTGAGCCCCAGGAAGGACCCAGGCTGCCATCTGTCACCCTTGGGCCTGCTCACCTTGTGTCCCTTGAGTCACTTTCCTTCCCTGCCAGTGACTGCCCTGGCCCCCTCTGGACCTCGTGATGCTGCCTGGCTCTGCCCTCTGGCCCCTCCCCATCCCACAGAGAGGCTGCCCTGGGAGCTCCGTGTCTCTGCCGCAGTCCTGGGGCTGGGGACGTTTTGTCTTGTGGTGGGGGGGCAGGCGTCCTTTAGACTAAGTGGCTCCAGGTACAACAGAGAGCTGGCCCTGAGGCCTGGGGACACTGCGGGACACCTGAGACCTGGGCCGGGAGCCGGGCTTCCCTTCTGAGTTTGCTACTGAGAGGCCGAAGGCCTGGCTGTCAGCTGCCCTTGCGTTGGTGATGGGTGCAGCACCCCGAGGACCCTGAGCTACAGCTGCAAAGACAGCTGTCCCCGAAGCCACACCTCACTCAGGCGGCTCACTCCTCGGCTCCGGCACGTCACCCTGCCCGTGCTAGGGCAGCTGGGGTTTGACACTGGCACCTGCACTGTGGAGCAGCGCCTGCTGCTTGCACCATGGCCCTGCTGGCTGGGGAGGCCACTGCCCTCCTCTGTGCGCCCCCAGCCGTGCCTGCCTGCCGAGTTCCCTCTGGGAAACACCCACTCGAGGAACAGGCTGCGGGCCTTGGTCAGGGCTGGCTGTGCCCCTGGGTGCTGCCTGAACTCCTGGGCCTCAGAACAGTGGCCTCCCTCATCCCTGCTGGGAGCAGCAACCGTTTCCAGCCCCAAGGACGGTCAGCTGGGCTCTCTCTGGTCTGGGATGGCGCCGTGAGTCCTGCACTTGATTCCACAGCACATTATCCCAGCCCCAGAGTAAGGGTCTGGTTTTGAAGGTTTTGAACAACACGGACTGAGATGAGCCGCCAGACAGCATGGGTCATCGTGTTCCTGCCAGGGTGCGGGCTCAGCCCAGGCGCGAAGGGAGGCTCAGGGGAAAGGGCAGCCAGCTGCTCCTGTGCGCCTGGGCTGGCTGAGGGTTGTCTTGGATGAAAGACTTTCTGGGCAGCGTCCCTGGGCTGGGCGGGTCAGCCAGGGCTCGGGGACGGCCTTGTGTGCGCAGAGTGAGCTGAAGGTTCCAATTTCAAGGTGGTGGAGACCTTGGGACAGGGAAGGTCAACCTGCCGGAGAAAGAAACGCCCAAGGCACTGCTGGGCAGGGGAGGCCTCTGCCAGAGGGGACATGGTGGGGAGGACCAGGGCTGGGATATATCAAGGTGACTGGCATTGATAGGTGGTGTCTACATCCACATCTACAAAGCCAGGGAGAGGAATCTGATGTTCCTGCAGTTATGGAGGTTGCAAAGTCCTGCCACCTGGCCACCTGCCACCAGGGAGCTGGGGACCCTGGAGAGCTGGCTGCCTGTGGTGTAGGGCCAGGAACACCAGAGGTGGAGGAGCCATCCCGGTCCAGGTTGTGTGGACAGATGGGGCAAAGACTTCCCTTGCTTCGCCGTTGCCACCCTGGGGAGGCCACCTGCTCCACAGAGCCTCTAACTTGACACAGTGTCCGTCTCTGCCAGAAGCACCTGGGCACACTCATCGAGCTCCCGTCCAGCCAGTTCTCCGGGCACCGAAGGGCAGTCAAGGTGGCAGCATGGAGCTGCTGCCGACTTTGACTTCTTGGCTGAAGTGTGAGGCACGGTCTGGGCTGGGCACGAGGTGCACACGTGAGTGTGGGTGCCCACGTCCTCAGGGCGCTGCTGTGGCGCAGACTGCGGGCTGGGTCAGGCTTCCCCGGGGCCCTTCTGGGCTGCCGTTTGGCCTGTGAGGCTGCAGAGGGCAGGGCCCAGAAGAAAGGGTGACATTGTTTGCTGCTTACCGCATGTGCAGGTGGCAGGCTGTCCAGCTGCAGGCAGCACTAAGAACACGGGAGCTGCAGGCACAGCAAGGCTGACCTTGAGGAATTCACTTCCGATGGCCAGGCCAGAAGAGACCGGAAAGGCCAGTGGGCAGCTGCAGCACCTGAGCAGAAATCCCCCAGCATGAGCCCCGGGATGCCATGGAACCTGAACCCGGGCTGGTGTCTTGCAGATGGGGAGAGGCCAGCTCGAAGACGGAAGGGAGGAGAAGCCGGAGACGCTGCAGGACCATCCTGAAAGGAAAAGAGCAGGCTGTTTGGAGTATTTTCCGATCTTTGCTTGTGAAACAAGAAACTATACAAATTGCAGTCAGGTGTGCATCATGTCTTGGTAATTGCCAAAGGATTGCTTTGAATATGATCGGCACATAAAAGATTTTAGAAGCAGCTACTTTACATACACATAACGAGCTGCTCACAGAGTGTGGAAGTGCGAAGAGAGAGCCTTGCCCTCCTCGCAGCCCTGCACTGGCAGGGTAATGCCAGCAGGCAGCACAGCCAATTTGGCAACGCCAGGGTTTTGCAGGGAGGCAGAGCTGGAGCTGCCCCCTCCTTTGACCAGTACCACCTCCGCTGTCCTGTGGATGGGCAGCCAGCGGGACACGGAGCTGGCCCTGGAGCCCCTCTTCACAGGGAGAAGGTCATGGCAACAGACAGAGAAACCGGCCCCTGGTCACACCTCTGGGGGACACAGCAGGGACCCCCTGGATGGCTGGAGCAGCTGCTGGAAGGGGACAGAGAGTTTTCTTTTGTTCTGCATAATCCCTGAGCACTTTTCAGTGGGCCTGAGGGAGCGGTAATACTCGTGCCTGGTGTTGGCGAGTCTGGTGGGGACAAAGGGTAGGGAAACGAAGGGCCCAGGCGGGAACAGAACACTCTGGATACCGTGTGAAATGGTGAGAACCAGACCTGCCCATCTCCCTGGAGGGCGGTGGAAGCAGGGTGCCTTTGGAGTTCCAGGGCGTCACCCTCCCGTGGTTCCTGGTGCCTGTGAGGTCGCTGAGTCCACCCACGTGACCTGGTGGGCTTGCGGCGGGGCTGGGAGAAGCTGGCAGCTTCACACAGAGCTGGCTGCGTGGACATCACGCCCTGCACATGAGCGTGAGTGTACAGGGACAGCTGGGAACGTAGGGGCTGGAGCAAAGTCTCAGCACACCCGGGAGACAGGAGGAGTCTGGCTGGCAGCTGAGTTTTTCCTCAAGTGGCCTCATGTGTCAGCAGCATGATGATGCAGGAATCCGAAACACCTCCAGGTGACCAGGAGGACTAACATCAGAGACGCGCCATTGCGATCACTGACAAGCCACGACAGTCTTTGGATCTGTCCGTCTGTGGCTGTGTCTGTGAGTCCCTCTTTCCTTCCCTCTGCGTTTGCCTTGCTTTACAGTCTGGCTATGACTGCCCAGATGTGTGCCCTTTTCTTCCTGATTTCTTTCTTCTGTTTCCGTTGGGTTAGCTCTGACTGGCTTGCTCATTTCTACGACGTGGGATGTTGAGTTATGAGCTCACACTACTTGGGGTCTACTGGGGACTCAGGGACCTCAAGTCCTTGGGTACAGTTTCTCTTCTCCCCGGGTCCACCACTGAGAAAGACACTTCTCACCACTGCCTGCCTCTGTGGAAATGTCCCTTCCGTCCTCCCCAACCTTCGCTTCCCTCCCTGGTCCTTCCTCAGTCCAGGCTTCCTGTGGGGTAATTTCCAGTCGAGGAGAGGAGCTTTCCCATTTCCCCAATCAAGTGTGAATTCATGAGTTTCTTCCTGCTTCCCACTGATTATTTGCTTTATACATTTTAAGCTAGATTATTATGGGCATACGAATTGATAATTTTTATATCTCCCTGGGACAAAGCTTACTCTTTTCATCCTTTTACTTAAGTAAAACATTTTTTTCAAATTTTTATTTTCAATTGATGGACAACACTGGGATATATCTGTGGGCTACAGTGTGATCTTGTGACGCACGTACACACCGTGGAACAGTTAAAACAAGGGCATTGACGTATCCATCTGCTATTTGCTGTTCTTTCACTTTTTACCTAGTAAGGTGGTTGTATGGTGCCACAAGTTGTCCCAATCCTAGCTCCTCCGGGGACTTAAAGAAAATGAGCCATGATTTAGGGACACCGTCCTGTGCACCCCAGGCTTTGGTCCCATCTCCAGGGCCTGCTGCTGTCTTCCCCGAGGAAGGCTGAAGCCCCGGGGACCCGCCAGCCCACAGAGCTGCACCTGTGCACTGAGTGTTTACAAACAGCCTGTCTCGCAGAAATAAATCTTTGTGCTTTTCCCAGGAAATATAGTCTATAAATCACTGTGACATTTAGGATGAGATTCACCTCCTCCTGCGCCTCTTCCTCTAAATGTAGGCCCCCACGCCTGCTGCAGCGCCTGGGAGGGGGCCCACCTGGCCCAGGCTGACTGGGGCAGGCACAGCCATAGATAAGATCAGTGACATCTTCAAATGCCAGCTCTGCCAGCCCAGGAGTGACCTCACTCTGCAGTGGGCGAGAGATGACTCTGCCATGTTAGACAACTGACGGGCCTGGCTTTGTATTCGTCCCACACTTTGATGCCTGCAACTTCAGATTGTCGTCACTTTTAAATGCTGTGATGATTAATGTTACGTGTCAGAGTGGTTGGGCTATGGTCCCCGGTCAAGCACCAGTCTAGGTGTGAGAGGGAAGGCCCTTGTCCCTCAACCTGCCCCAGTAGTAGGAAAATGCAGGGTCCTCCCACCAAGTCACACCCCTAGCACTTTTTAATTTTGAAACAGAGTCTCTCTAAGTCTCTGTGGTGCCCAAGCTTGGCTCAAATTTGTAGTCTTGTCTCAGCCTCCCAGAGTTCTGAGGTTGTATGGGTGTGCACTATATCCTGCTTGTAGAGATTTTGTTTGTTTGTTTTAGATGTGTTTGGCATTGAAGGCAGGAAACTCTGGGTCAAGCAGGCAACTCTCCATGGTGTGGGTGAGCCATGTTTGATCAGTTGAAGGCTGCAAGGGAAGAGACAGCTAAAGTCATTGCAGAGGAAGGACCTCTGCTTCCAGACTCAACACAGTCACAGCGACTCCTGCTGGCATTTTCAACCTGCTCGCGAGGCCTGCAGACATCAGACTTGCCCAGCTTTGCCATCTCACCAGCCAATTCCTCTCTATACACACCCCATGGCACCGGTTCTCTGGAAGTCCCTAACAAAACAAATGCGGCTGATACAGGGCACAGCACATTTCATAACTGTGCTACATTTACCATGGATCCTGCCCTCCATGATGGCTTGGGGTCAACACACTACTCACTCACATCTATGAATATGAATGACAAACATGCGGGAGTCTGCCGAAGCATTTGTGATGGGGCAGCCGGAAGGAATAGCATTTTATGCATTTGCTCAAGGTCACAGGACAGGAGACCTGGAAAGGAAAATAAAACAATGCAGAGTGATTTCTACTGCACCCTTTACCCCAGGCTTCCTCCACATTGGCCGCAGCTGTTTGGAAAGCTGTAGGTGGAGGCTCTGCCGTCCTGGTGCTGCCTTCCCTGGCTCTCTAATAGGCTGTGTCTCCAGGTCAACTCAGTCCATGTTCTGCTGCCCGAACACACCAGACAACAGCTAATATATAAAAATGGAAGTCACTGGGCTCATGGTTCTGGAGGAGGGGAACCCGAGAGTGTGGTTCTAGATCTGCCTTGCCTCTGAGAAGGGAGGCTTTGTCTTGCATGGTGACATGCGTGGTGTTGCGTGGTGTCACAGTGTTAAGGTTTGGACCAGGTGTCCCTGACGGCTCATGCATTCAGGGCTTGGTCCCCTGTGGGATGATGATCAGCAGTGCAGCCTGCAGAGGTGACTGGGCCATGAGGGCTCTAAATTCATCAGTGCTTTAATCTATCTATGAGGCTCTAGCCAAATGGGTTAGGAGAAGGTGGTCACTAAGGAGGCCTTTGGTGTCCCTGTCTTGTCCTCAACTCTTCCTCTCTGTCTCTTTCTCTGGGTTTTCATTCTCTTTCCGTTTCTTGGCTGCAATAAAGTGAGCAGCTCTCCTCTGCCATCCCTTCTGTGCCATGACATCCCTGCTGTGATGCAGGACTACAGCCATGGGTCACCTGACCATGGAGTGGAACCTCCCTTACTGTGAACCAGAATGAACCTTTTCTACTTTAAGCTGTGGTTCAAGCATGCACCAGCTCAGCTCTCTCTTGTACTTCTTATAAAGCCACCAATGCCATCCTAGTGCTCCACTCTGATGGGTTTATCTAATCCTAATCCCTCTCAGAGGTCCCACACCTCCAAGCACCATTACTGTATAAATTTGGGGTCAAGCCTCCAGCACCTGAACTAAGGTCCTCAAAAGGGGGCACATTCAACCCACAGTACTGGTTAAATTGCTTTTGTTTGTATCTCTGAGACAAATGTTTGCTTCTGGGACCAGGCATGTAGAGGGTGCTCAGTTCAATTTCTGCTTAAATTGATTCAAATTTTATAGAGCTTGGGGCTTGGACTCCCCAGCCTTGACACAGATGTAGGTCATCCTGGATGACAATCTTTGGGCAGTAGATCTGAGGCAGTGTGCCAAGGGCCCGAGGTCAGAGTCCAGAGTGCATCTGTGGACATCACACTGTGAGAGGTGTCTCCAGAGTGATCCATCTGTGTCATGAGTTGAGCTTATGTACCCAGGTGGTGGAGCTGAGCCTGGAGCTCCCTGAGCAGGGAAAAGTGAATCTAGGGGAGTGTGAGTGTGGCCCAGAAGGGGCACAGGGGCCCTGGATGGCACGGTGCCCTGGCCCACTGGACTTCCTGTCCCTGGAGAGATGTACGTTGGAGAGAGGCAGCCTTACAAGGACACTGATCCCCCTGCCCGGCCCAAGGATGTCTCTACTGTGGATCAGCTGCTGGCAAGTGCTCGAGTCTGAACATTTGTTTCTCTCCTGTCCTGGGGTGCATCTGTTGTCCTCAGACCCACAGTGGTGGTTCAAGAAGATGGGGCCCATTGGGGTGGCTAGATCCTGAGGATTCCCAGGAATAGGGTCAGACCTTGATGATCAGACCCCGAGAGCTCTTTTGCCTTCCTGCTATGGAAGGACACAGTGAGAGGAGGGCCAGCTGTGAGCCAGGGCCTGGGTCCTTCCTGGACCTGGAGTCCTGTGGCATTTTCATTTTCTGGCTTCCGGACTATGAGAAAGAAGCAGTTGTCATTTAAGTCATCCAGGGGTGGCCTGCTGCACCTTCAGAGACGACCAAGATGGAAGGATCTAAGCTGGATACCAAGGCACTTGCACAGACAGCTGCTGCACCTCTGTCCCCACCCCATGCACATGCCAAGGCCCAACTCCCAGGGTAATTATATGGAGGACAGGTCTTGGAGCGAGTGAGATTTAGATGAGGTCATGAGGGTGGTGTACTTAAGAGGGGATCAGTGCTCTCATCAAGAATGATAAGACCACAGGTCCCTCTTTGTCTTATGTGAGGGTACAACAGAAAGATAGCCAGGGAGAGAGAATTGATCCAACGCCACCCTGATCTCAGACTCTATCCTCCAAAACTACCAGAAATCAGTTTCCACTACTAAAGTCATTCATCTTAGGGCAGTGATGGTGAACCTTCTAGAGCTTTCAATGATAATAAGCAGCCCACTGCAACACGTGTGCCCTAAGTTCACCACCACTGGTACAGAGTGTCCTGTCCCAGCAGCCTTAGGGAACAGAGATGGAACTGTGGGAAAAAGCACAGACAAAGTCCAGAGGAAAGGGCTGAGGGAGGGAGGGAGGGAAGGAGGCAGAACTCAGAGGAAGAAGGCTGGGTGTCAATGCCATAAGAGGAGGCCCTGGACTTGGAGAGCCACAAATGCCATTCCAGTTCACATTTCCCTGCTAAAAAGGCTGGAAAATGATTTCACTTACACATTAGCAGCAGTAAAAGATTAGAGTTGAATTGCTTGCAAAGTTAGTATAAGAACAAAGGAAACAAATAGCACAAATCATAATCCTACAGTTGTGGCCACAAAATGAAAAATTTTAATATTTCAAAACAATCTAAAGTATTTTGCAAACAACAGATTTTGTGCCAGAACAGTATTTATCAGAATTGAAATGACATGAATGGAATGACTGGGTGAATAGAAGATAAATACAGCTTGTAGAACTTAGTAAATAATTAGACATAAAAAGAAAAATATTTCAGAAAAAAAGATGAATTTAGAAAATTTACAAGAGTAAAACACTGTAAACACTGTCACAGGTAATATTTTCGGAGAAATAAAAGTTTAAATCAGGAAATGTTTTAAAAAGAAACAAAATTTAAAAAGGCATTGAAAGTTCTTCAACATAATACATATAGAAGGCTGGAAAAGAAGATTCAACATATGTACAATTGGAGATGCAGGAACAGAACCCAAAGCATGAGACAAAAAAATTCTAAAATCAATATTAAATTGAAACACAACTTGTTGAAATAAAAAAAGACTTAAATACTGAAAAACAACAGACTCCATATTTTAGGAAATTTACCCAGAATGGTCCACACCAAAACCAAATCTAGTCAAAGCTCTGGACTTTCAACAGAAAGAAAATTCATTGAACATCCATGCAAGAAGGCGGGAAATCTCCCAGAAGGAGGAAAGCAGGTGGATGTCACATCTGACAAGTTTTTGTACGGGAAAAAGATGCAGGAACACATTTAAAACATTCAGGAAAAGATGACATTAGCCAGGTGGCCAGACAATGGGTAGATATCCACATAAAACCCAGGAAACATTGTCCCTGGTCCACCTCACCCTGGCGTCCATCTGAGGATCAACTTGGTGGGACAAGGACAATGGAGAGGTGTGTGGGTATGGGTTGCAGGCTGTGCTGGGGGCAGAGGGACTCTACAAAGGCAGAACTTGACAGGTGCTAACCACCTTCCATCTGGGGGCCATCAAGCTGGTGGTAGTGGGGGAGAAGATGGAAATAGTACAACAATCTGAGCTGTAACTTCAAGTAAGTTGTTTTGGGAGAAGAAAGAGAGAGAGAGAGACAGTGGGGCCTGGGAATCAGGGTCTAGGAAGAGACACAGATGGAAGATAAAATGTGAGTATCAAGTGTCCACTAGGACAGGACTCAAGCCCTGCTGGATGCCTAGAGACAAATCAGACACAGCACAAACTATGTCTAGTGCACAGGGAGGAGGATGTGTGTGCATATGTGTGTGTGCGTGTGTGTGTGTGTGTGCGTGACATACCTGTCACATGTATGCATGTCATACAGCTGTATAGTGTGGCAGAATGAGGAAAAGACACTGATTTGATGGATAAACAATACAAAGATAGACTTAATGCAACTAAGACATATGATTTTCAGACTGGCTTACCAGGTGAAGCCCAGTGTGATGCTGTACACATGAGACTTGCCCAAAATAAAGAGATTATAAAAGATGATAGGTTAGTGCAAATTAAGTTATTTCAGTGAAAATGAAAATGAAAATAAGTCATGTAGCGAAAAATAAAGCCTTACTGTCTAATCAGGCAGTGTGAGACCAACCAACATCGGGAAAGATTTAAAACGAGGCATTGTGGTAGCGGAGGGGCTAGAACTCACAGAGGCATTAGTATATTTGCACCCGAACATACTAATAACACAGAGTTGGAAATTGTAAGTGATGCAAGGAGAAAAAATAATAGTACACTCACCACAGGAGAATTCACCACACCACTTTCCATCTGAGACAAACTGTTATTAGTAAGGAGATGGAAGGCTTCCATGACAAGACCAATGAGGCAGAGCTCACAAATAATATATTGATCTCTGAACTCTGGTAATTGAGAATGCATCTTCTTTTTAAAAGTACATGAAACATCTCCCAAATTGACCATATCTTATGCTACAAGGAGAATCTCATTAAATCCAAAGCATAGAAATAATACACCCAGAATCCTCTTACCACAAGCAGTAAAACTAGAAGTTAATTATTGACACTAACAGACAGAAAGACTTGCCCACCAAACATGCTAGTAAGTAAATCTTGGAACCAAAGCCAAATAGAGAACAGTATTCCAGAACTTTATGAAAATAATCATGAAAACCAAAAATATAAGAAGCTATAGAATACAGTTAGAATAGTTGTGGCAGAACAAATTTCAGTTTTTAATGAAAATGTGTATTATTAAAAAGGAAAAGAAAAATAAATGGATTAATATTCTACACACAAAAAAATTAGAAAAGGAACAACAAAGTAATCTCAAAGAAAGCAGGGAACAGAACAAACAGCATGAATCGGCCCTAAGGAGTCAGAAAAAAGCAATATAAGTAGGAAATATGTCAGAAATCTGGTTCACAGCCCAGCTGTGAGGCGAACGGATAAAAGGTTCTCGTGGGATGGGGAGAGAGAAAGCACAAATACCCCAAATTAGACATGACAAAGGATAAACAGGAATTCAGTCTAGAAGGACTTATTCTTTCAATTATATGTTTACTTTGTGAAATTATACATAAGTAAATTCAAATGCTGTTGTGAGGGAATAATTTTCCAGAACAGTGCAAAGTACCAAAATTGAACCCCATTAAAGAATAAAAGGCCAAGCAGGCCAGTGACTAACTCCTTCTAAGGCCCGTTTCCACAGGGAACACACACCAAGTTAATTAGATCAATTAATAGCAGTCTGCTTAAATGATTCCAGAGTACAGCGTAAGGTGGAGAATTTCCAAATTCTTCCTGTGAAGCACATAAACCCCCCACAGCATGACAGAGATTTCACTATAAAATAAGAGCACTGACCAATCTCACTGATGAATACAGATGCACAAACATTTTAGATAAAAAATCATTAAAAAGAGGTTTTCACTACATACCAATATAATGCATCACAGCCAAGTGGGTTGTTTTGCCACAAACAGGAGGGTGTTCAGTATTAGAAAATATATTAATATAATCCATCAAGTGAGCACAGCTGAGCAGAAATATCATCTGATCATTTCTACTAGAGGAGACACTTTGTATAATTAAACACATACACGTTAAAAACACTCGATAAAAATAGCAAGTAAGGCATTCAGGAGTTAGCGTGGTACTCAGTGATAACGTGTTCTTCTAAGGGTAGCAAGGAAATAGGGATTCTGGCAGCTCTGCCAGCATTCACAATTGTGTGAAAAGTTTCAGACATGTGATTGGAGGGGAGAGAAGAAGCAAGGCAGAGTCTGTGAGATGGTTCAGACAGAGATCGAATGTGCCCCCTGGTTCCTGGGTGAGAGGCTTGGTGCTCAGTTGGCAGAATCCGGAGGTGGTAGAATTTATAAGAGGAGGGCTTAGTGGGAGGAGGTTAGGTCATTGGGTTTACACTTTTTGGAGGAATTTGTGTGGTTCCTGTAAGACCCAGTTGGTCCCCACAAGACCAAGTTGTGAAAAGGCAAATTGTTATAACAGTGTCTCCCTTGCTTCTTATCTTTCCACATGGTGGCTCTCAGCCACACCTGTGAGTTCCTGCTGTGGTGTTATCTTCCTGACACCTTCAGCAGAGTCAAGCAGCTGGTAGCTCCATTCTATTCAACCTCCAAGAAGTTCCTTGTTATGGTTGATACGTTGTGTTAACATGAGAAGTTTAAAAGTTTAACAAAGAGACTCAGCAGGGAACCAGGATCTTTATTTTGTAAACATCCTGAGCCTGTGCAGGAGGAGGGTACAGAGATGATATGATTGCTATACTTTCCCTGGGGGCAGGGAGTGGCCTGCGTATAATATAAGGGAGAAGAAGAGGCTCGTTCTCCCCTTTTGGCTCTTGTTGCTTTGCTGTCTTCTGCAGCTTGAAGTGTTTCCCCAGTGCAATGCTTCCTTGCCTTGGAGCCAGCTGATGATGGATCGGAGCCTTCACAAACTGTGAGCTAAATAAACCTTTTCTTCCTTAATTTTGGGTGTAAGATATTTTGTCTCAGCAACAAGAGAAAAGTAACCAAGACACTCCTCTTCTTTATAAAGTATTCAACTTCAGACATTTGGTTATAGTAAGAGAAAACAGACTAGTACAACACAGGAAAAAGAGAAAAAATAAAATAAAGTCATCTGTTCATAGATTATAAAATTGTGTGTCTTGAAAAAGGCCCCCAAGTCATAGTAATAGTCATTACCAAAAAAGAAGGAGGTTGTATTAATTACTTTTCTCATTGCTGAGACAAAATACCCAACACACAAGGTCAAAGGAGGAAAGGTTTATTTAGCTCACAGTTTGTAGAAGTTTCAGTTCATAATCGGCTGGCTCCAAGGCAGGGTGGCACATGGCAGAGGGGCAACATTTCATGGCAGCAGAAGAGAGCAAAAGCAACAAGAGCAAAAAAGGGAAAACCAATCCCCTTTCTGCCCCTTTTATTCTATCTGGATTTCTTGGATTAAGGTGGTGCCAGTTCAATCAGTGGATTGGGCCAGCAATTACCCATCCTTAATTTCAGCACCTTTAATCCTAGCATTGAACCATGAATCAATCACAAACTCTGGATTCAGCTGCCTCTGAGGAAGCCCCATCTAAAAGCGTGTGAAGCTTTGGGGGGACACTGGACACAAACCATAACAAACGCATAAGAATTTACAGAAGTGGTATATCATAAAATTAACGTTTAAAACTTAGCAAGCACTTCTGCTTCCGGGAAATGGAATACTTTCTTCTGTTTCTCCCACAGAGGACAGCTAGGCCTCTTGGACATTTTACAGGAAACAAATGTAAGAAGTCTTGCTCATTCACCCCCCTCCCAAGGGCACCGAGGTTGGTTCCATCTCTTGGTTTCTGTGAATGCTGATGCTGTGACCACAGTGTGATGCTGTCTCTGGGACAGGGCAATGCTGTTGCCTTAGGATACAGCTAATGATGGGATTGTGTGTGCTGCTGGTTCTATTTTTAATTTTTTTGAAGAACTGGCACTCTGATGTGCGTAGTGACTGTAGAAACCCTCCTCCCAACCGCATGTAAGGCATCGCTTTTTCCCACACTTGCTAGCACTAGTGATCTTTCATCCTTTTGGTGGCCGCTGTGTTCTAACAGGTGTGAGGAGAGAGCCCCTGGGGGTTGAATTAGCAGGTGTGTGGTAATTGGTAACTTAGGCAGGTTTCACATACCTGTTGGCCACTTGTATGTCTTCTTTTCAGAAATGCCTGTTTTAGGTTTCCCCCGTGTTTAACTGGGGTGTTTTCTTGCAGTTGAGTTGCCTAAGCTCCTTATATAGAGAGTCCACCAAAAAAAAAAAAATGCGTTCACACTTCAGGAAAAGAAAAATAGCATGATGCCTTTTCAGCAGATGGTGTTACCCTCATGTAGGGGACCCTAGAGGATGTTGTATTTCACAGAAAACCCACTGCACTGCCGGCCCTTAGAGAAGACACTGGGAATGCATGTGCGGCGATGTCAGTGACCAAGGTCACCCAGACAGCAGCTCGCCATACTGACAAATGTCTGGATCCTCATGGCCACCAGTTTGAGCACCTCTTGTCATTGCAGAGGCCAAAGGTAATATGAATCAATCTCAGGCTGTCTCAAGAAATTTAGTATTAAAATATTTATATAAGTTTTTCTTTCTGAACTGAGTGCACACCTTTTTTGGGGAGGCTTTATTTTGCATATTAACCCCTCATCTGATGGATGGTTTGCAACCCTTCTGTCTATTGTGTAGACTGTCTCTGCTCTGCTGATTGCTCCATGTGTGGCCCTGAAAATAGTGAGGATGGAAAAACACACTGTCACTGGGACCCAGGGGACAACACTCCAGTGAGCCCCCTGATGTCTATTTTTGCTTCTCAGTGCCTAAATTCAGAACCGGGGAAGTGACACTCTGGGGTGTCAGTGTGCTCTGACAAATAACCCCAAGCCTGCTCTTGAGCTGAATGACACAAACCTTCCAGGTAGCCGCCGTCCATGCAAGGGCCCATGACCGCACCCAGGCACAGCAGCGAGGACCACAGGCCCCACATCAGGGAGCCTTCCCAGCCTGCTCAGGGCTGGCATCTGAGGGTGCCGGGGGTGAGGAAGGACGAGCTCACCCCTTCCTCCAAGATAGCACAGCCTACACAGGAGCCCCAGCTCCAAGTGTGGAGGCAGCAAGGAGCCTCCCCTGGGTATTGAGGGGGTCACTAGAGGCCTAAACTCCTCTCCACTTGGCAGTGATGAAAGATATGGGCAGGACAGGGTCCACTGCTCGTGCCTCCCAGAAGAGCGCCAAGGACAACCCCAGTAACTGTCATCAGCTGCCTATTCTGCAGCTGAAACAGAGGACTCACATGTCATAAGCTCGTTCAGGCTGAAGAGTTTTGCAGACAGTCTGTGGCCACGCTCAGGACTGGGATATCCAGGCTGCAAGCAAAAGACAGCAGACGTCAGGACCTGCAGAGACAGCCAAGCTCGGGGAGCAATTACGGGAAACAGAAGGAAGCAAAGCGAGCTTCAGCAACTGAAGAGAAAGGCAGAGAGAAACAGGCATCTCAGAACTGAAACATGCAGCAGGGACTAGAAAGTGTGGCAGGTGAAGCCCACCCACAGGAGGGGCAAGACCAGGCAGCATCGAGGAGCTGAGAACAGAACACAGGAAATGACCCAGCCGCGGCCAGGCAGAGGACACAGACTGGCAACAGGAGCTGGAGGAGCTGGGGGCTCCTGGAGTGACAGCGAAAGTCTGGAATGCGTGTCCTTTTGTCCCTGAAGGCAAAGAGAAAGAGGCAGCGCTTGAAAGGGACTTGGTGAGGTCTTAGGTGAAAGCTGTGCAGTTTGGCAAGGTACATAAACCTACAGATTCAAGAGGCTGAGAAAAAAATGACAAACAGAATAAACTAAAATCTGTGCCAAGATGCATCATAATTAAACTTCTGCAAGATGAAAAAGAAAAAAGAAAAAAATTTGAAAGCTGTCAGAGAAAAACTATACCTAAGCTAGGGGAAAAAAATAGTTTGAATGACAGTGAGTTTGTCATGAAAAACTAGGGAGATCAGGAGGAAATGACACAGTATGTTTCAGCTACTAGCAAAAAAAAAAAAAAAAAAAAAAGCCTGTCAATTCAGCATCCTACACCGAGGAAAATACCCTTCACGAATGAAGGGGAAATCAAGATATTCTCAGATGCAAGAAAACGAGGAGAATCTGTCATCAGTGCACTTGGCCAGAAAGAATGGCTACAGGAAGTTCTTGAAACACAGTCCCTGGGGAAAGAAGGAGTCCCGACGTCAAGGAGCGTGTGAACACCCTCGCTCTCCTCTGCCGAGGCCCAGCAGTCACATGGAAAGCATGAAGCCATGTGTGTTGAGGTGGTTCTCAATGCACACAGAAGGAAGGTGTCAGGGAATCCATGACTCGGGAGGTGAGGGGTCTCAAGGAGAGGTGGCACTCCCATACCTCTTGCGGGGAGTGAGGCTGTCACCCGTGTGTGTGACCAGGCACACACACGCTCTGTGGGGCTTACCTGTGCAGAGGTGCACTTCTGAGCTCTCTGGATGACCCCCTCCTGCTTTGGGAAAGTTCTCCCTCCCTACTTCCTGTTGTCTATCTTTTATTTTGTTGTTTATTTATTCTTCGGGCTGGAGGGGGACAGGGAGAAGATGGGGATGAGAAAAGGACCTAAGATGTGGCAGGTGCGTGGGCCAGCGCCGCACGAGGGACAGAATCATTCTGTACTGTGCACCTGTGCTAGCAAAACAATGAAAAGCCAAACACTACTGATGAAAGAAAACAGGATTCTAAGGAATATTCAGGTAACCCACCGGAAGGACGGCAGCGGAAGGAGAGAGCCGGAGGAATGAAGTGGAAACACTCCAGCTCTCCAAGGTCAACTATTATGCAAATAAGTGGGCGTGACCTAAGCGCACTGGTGCAGATGTGGAGGGCCGCACAGTGGCCTCGGGAATGTTTTGTCTTCAAGAAACTCACTCCACTTGCCTACCGAGGTAGGCTGAAAGTTGAAGGACGGGAAGAAGCGTGTCATGCAGGCCTTGGTCAATGGGAAGCAAAAGCGGCTGCAGAAAGGCCAGATAGAATAGGCTTCAGACCCAGGTAAGCAGTAATGGGCTCGATTCATCACCCAGACGTAGAAATCTCGCATTTGCATTGGTCCAACAATGAGCTGCAAAATGTGGGAGGCACTGGTGAAAATGAAGGAGAAATGAACAGATTCTTAATTAGAGGTGAGGGGTTCAGCCTTCTTCTCTCTCTTTCTCTTTTTTTTTTTCTTTTTTCTGCAGTACTGGGTATCCAACTCATAACCTCGCACCTGCCAGGCAGGTGCTTAAGTCACTGAGCCAAACTCCCAGCCCTATTATTTTTGAGGCAGGGTCACACTATGTAGTTCAGGCCGGCCTTGCTCACGTTGTAGCCCAAGCCTGCCTTGAACTCACAACGCTTCACCTAGCTCAGCCTCCCGATTGCTGGAATTAAAGGCGTGAGCCACCGTGCCCGGCCAGTTTTCCTCTCTTGACGGCTGATGAACTCAGCAAGTCCATCCACCCTGGGACAAAACCGGTGCTTGCTCGAGGCCGCCTCTGACCTCCTTTCCAAGATAGGACGCAGCCTTTCTGTGGCAGGAGTCGTGAACTCAAGAACTGAAACTATACTGTGTGTTTTCTAATCCCAAGGGACTCTAACAAGAGGGGAGTCATATAAAAATAACAGAGAACCTGCAGGCTCTCGGAAAAAACAGCAGGCTTCTAAGTAATCTGTGGGTCAAACAAGTCCCAAGGAAAAATTCCAAAAGTGCTTTGAACAGAATGAAAACGCAGACAAATATAACTTATGTGACACAGCCAAAGCGACTCTGAGAGGGACAATTATATCACTGAATGCGTGTGTTATTAAAGAGGAAAAGTCTCAAATCAAGACTCTAAACCTTCACCTTGAGAATCTAAATATAGAAGAGCAAGCAAGCCCACAGCAAGCAGGAGGAGGGAAGTATATGAAGACAAGGACAGAAATTAAAAACTTGGACTGAAGTGAAGTGTTGGTTTTACCCAAATTGATGTATAGGTTTAATACAATGCTTGCCAAGTCAGCAAGATTTTTAGAGGTGCAGGCAAGTTTATTCTACAGTTTATACGGAAAGGAAAGGGTACTAAAATAGCTCCAAAGATTTTGGAAATGGAGACTACAATGGGAGGTGCCGGTTTAATTTTAACATTTTATTTGGGGCAAATACATATAAAATTGACCAGACTGACCATTTTTAAGTGCATAGTTCAATAGCGCTGTCTTCACATTGCTGTGCAGCTCATCCACAGACCGAACTCCGACGCTGTGAAGAGCAGCACCCAGGCCTCTTTCCAGCCCTGCAGCCTCCACGCTGCTCCCTGTGTCTTTGGCTGTGACTGCCCCTGAGACCTCACAGAGGTCGAGCCATACCATGTCAGCCTTTCTGTGACTTCAGAGAACGTCCGTAGGGCTCACTCCCCGGGCAGTGAGTGTCCGAGGTTGCTGCCTTCTCCAGGCTGAGCCGTATTCCATGGTGAGTACGGATCCCGTCTGGTTTGTCCAGTTTACGACCCACGCATGGGTTGCTTTCACGTGTTAGCGTGGGGACAGCAGTGGCCACGCGGTACGTACATGTCTTCAAGATTTGCTCCCATGTCTGTTTGGTATACAGCTGAAAGTGGAACCCTGGATCATGCGGAACTTCAGTCTTTACTTCTGAGGAGTTGTGGTCCTGTTGCCCACGGCAGTTGGGCCGTTCTGCGTCATTGCCGACAGCACATGAGTGTCCCACTCCCCCCGTCTGCACCAGCCCTTTTATCCCAAGGGACACAGGCAGTGTCTCCTCACAGTTTGAATTTGCATTTCCCTTATTGTCAGTGCTGAATCTCTTTGCATGTGATTATTGCTCATTTGCATAACTTCTTTGGGACACTGTCTTGTGAGATCCTTTGCCCATTTTCTAATCAGCCCATTAATTGTTTGAATTGTAGGCGTTCTCTTTATATTATGCATACTAACCCTTTACTGGTTACATGATTTCCAGATATTTTCTTCCATTCTGTGGTTGCTTCCCACTCCGCTGATTGTGTCATTTGGTGCACTCTATCTGGTCTTAAGAATCTTATAACTATCTTAGCCAAGGCTGTGTAGCATCAGCAGATGCTTAAATAAGTCAGTGGGCTGGAGTCCGTGCTTAGGTCCTTATAAATATGTCACTTATTTTTGACAAAACTTTAAAAGCAATTTAGTGAGAAATATACTCTTTGCAACAGCTTACACCAAAACAATTTTACATCTACATGCAAAATAGAAAACAGTAAAACAAAGTGCCTGATCTAATTCCTACATTTGCTATAAAGGTTGACTTGCGATGTGTCATGTACTTGACCCATTGTAAAACTACAACATTTGCAGAGAAAATATAGGAAAACACAGGGCCTAGGGCTGGACAGAGAGTTCTTAATTTGATACTGGAAACACAAATCATTGTAGGGGGAAACCAACAAGTTCACTGTCTTTAAATTAAAAACTGTTGCGTGGTGGGAGACTGCTTTGAGGACGCTGTAAAGAGACACACAGTGGGGACAATGTGTGCGAATCCCGCCTCTGACAGCCATGATGGAGGATATAGTAAGATCTCTCAGGGCTTTGTGTAAAACCCCGAATGGCCCAAGCTAAGAGGAGCAATTTCACAGGAAAGGGCACAGAGACCGCAAATGAACGCGGGAGGACACTCAGTACCTTCTCCCCTGGGGATGCCGGTTACAGATGTGAGGAGAATCGCCACGCGCCCACCAGAGGCTGAGATAGGGATGCTGAGGTCAGGAAATGCTGGCCAGGAGGGGACCGACGGGCGGTGCAGACGACCCCCGCAGGGTGCTCGGCCACTCAGAAAACAGCTCGTCAGCCTTCTAAAACCAAACCCTTCGCTGCTCTTTGGCCCAGTGATCTCACCCCTGTGTGTCTGGGGTCTGCGTGGGACCGTTGAAGCCACTTTATTTATAATGGCCGCTGACCTACGCACGCAGCCCTGCGCTGGGGAGCTATTAAATAAACGCGGTCCTCATGCCCACGCCTCAGAGTCCTACTCAGCAACGGAAGTGGATGAGCTCCGGATAACGGATAACGCAGGAATCTAGGAGGACCTCGAGGGGATTAGAGGGGCAGCAGAGAGTCACTCTCCCGGCTTCTGCACTCTCAAGGCTGTTTACAGAACACGACTGAGCTGACAACGCTGCGAAGGTAGAGGGCAGATTTGTGGTTGCCAGCGTGCAGGAAGGCAAAGATCGAGGGAACCAGGAACTATGGCCACAGCGGGTGGATTGAGGAGTTCTTGAGTGACGGAGAAACTCTGCATTTTGGACATATGGTTACAATATCCTGAGTGTCAAACTTTATAACATGACAAAGTCACACACAGCACACATGCTTACCAAATGTACACACTTAGGATGTACCACACAAGTACCACTGTCTTAGTTACTTTTCTCATTGCTGTGACAAAATACTGGGCACACAAAGTTCAAGAGGGAAAGGCTTATTTACCTTACAGTTTGCAGAGGGTTTCAGCCCATAAATGCTAGCCCCAAGGCAGGGTGGCCTGGCAGAGGGGCAACAGTTCATAACAGGGGAAGACAGCAAAAGCAACGAGAGAGAGAGAGAGAGAGAGAGAGAGGACAAGTGTCTGTCCCTTGTATTGTATATAGGCTACGTGCCCTAGGGCAGGTGTAGCACGCACACCTTTAATCCCAGCATTGAGCCATGAATCAGTCACAAACTCAAACTCAGCCACCTCTGAAAAGCCTGCTCACCATGACCACATGAGGCTCTGGGGGACACCTAGCCACAAATCGTAACAACCACACCCACGTTTACATACAAATGCCACACCCACATCTTCACTCACACACACACATCTCCAAAGAATGAGTTTAAAAAGAATCATTCATAAATTTTATGCGGTACCATAAAACCCTTTTAAAGACAGTGGAATAAACTTGAACAATGGAAAAGGAGAAATAGATAGGAATACATAGGTTCATCTCCCTAAAATGTTTTGTAAGTTTAAAATGATCTCAATTAACCAGGCAAGGTGATGCACACCTGTAATTCCAGCACTCTAGGAGACTGAGGCAGGAGGATGACAAGTTCCAGTCTACCTTGGGCAATTTAGCAAGACTCTGTCTCAAAATGAAAAACAGAAACAGAGAAGTTCAGGACACAGTCAAGGGATACAGCTCAGTGCCAAGTTCAGTTCCTAGCACTATGAAAAACATTGCCTTAATCAGAGTGCACCTTTCCCTGGGTCTGAATTGCCTGGCCATGTGTCTCATTAGGAAGAACAAACTGGCAAGGACAAACTGCAGCCACCTATGAGCAGGAAGGATGGGAAGGTGGCTGTGTGAAATGGTGCGGTGTATCCTCCTCGGAAAGAGACAGCAGTAAACTGATCAGATAAAAAGGAGGAAAAGGGCAGAAGATGTGAACGGGGAAGTCAACTGAAAAGAAGTGGAGGCATGAAGACGCAGCGCTGCCCACGTGACTCGCTGTGGGCCTGGCAGGCCGGAGGGCGGCTACCCAGGCACTTTACCCATCACTGCTGGGGATGCAAGGTGGCTCCAACCCAAGGAGAGGGTTTGGTGACGCCCAGCAGTGCTGCGGATGAGCCTTTACAGGCCAGGGCTGGCGACCACACTTCCAGGGATCTTCCCTGAAGAGGCGGTGGGCCGGTGGGGACAGAGACCAGCAGCCAGCGGATCTGCCCTGAGGCCCCGGGGGCTCAGCTCCAGGCTCTGCCCTCCCGCAGCTTCACCCACGTGGGCTTCGGAGACACTAAGTTCTCCCAAGAGCAATCGTTTCCCTTTTATTTTTTTAATGCTTGAAGAAGCAATCTCGAATTAAATAAATATTGGATCCCATTAAACCTGGATCGTCTATGTCATATTGTTGATATTGCATAAAGTATGCAATATTTTTATGTATTTTATAGGTAAATGCTGGTATTAAAGTAATAGAATAATGAATCATATTCTATAAAGAAAAGTTTGTGGTAATATCATTTGGAAAATTTTTGTGCCCATATATTCTACACTGGGTAACTACTTTGAAGATAATAATATGCAATGTACTAACTATTGCTATTCTCCTATTATTTTGTTTTGAAATTTGATTTAATTTTTTCCTTAAAACAACAACAACAAAGATTACTACAGAACAATTAAATCGACAAGGAAAACAGTGAAAGTAAATGAAAAGGGAATTTCTGAAGGTGGAGGTGACATGAAGTGAACACAAGGAGCCAGCTGCGTGCCGTGTGGAGACAGGGGCACAAGGCTGCACCCCTAAGTGCTTTCCGGAAAGGTTGGTCAACTGACTGGAGATGGTAGGGGGACACGACGAGGACAGAGTGAGCAGCGCGAGTGTGTCAGGGTGACCTGAGTGCACTGTCCCTTGGGCTCTATGATGGTTTGTGTCTAGGTGGCCCCCAAGCCTCATGCAGTCATGGAGGCAGCTGAGTCTGGCGTTTGTGATTGGTTCATTGTCCAGCGCTGGGATTGGTGGTGTGAGTGCTGCGCCCACCCAGGGGCGGGTAACTGGCACACAGTATGAGGGAGGAGAGGAGGCGTGTTTTTCCCCCTTTGCCCTTTTGCTCTTGGCACTTACAGCAGCCATGAATGCCGCCCCTCAGCCATGCCACTCTGCCTTGGAGCCGGCTGAGTATGGACTGAATCCTCCAAAAACTGTGAGCTAAATAAACCTTTCCTTCCTTCATTTTGGGCATCAGGTATTTTGTCTCAACAATCAGAGAAAAGTAACCAAGATGGTCCTCCATGGGCACCAATGTGTGCGTGCTTGGGGCCCTGGTGTCAGAGGCCAGGGTTTGCCTCTGCCCGATGCGCCTCCCCTTCTACTTCAGCTCTTCTCCAGGGGACTCAAGACGCTCAGCACAACCTCCGTGCAGGGTGAGAGTTGTGCCGTGTCCTTTAGGGCAGACACAATCGTTTTCCCAAATATCTCCTCTCCGCGGTTGGTTGGCTCTGGGTGTGGAGCTGTGGGTGTGCAGGCCGACTGTCCCCGAGCTGCTGTTTGTGATGCTCTGAGTCTGAGACTCGTGCGAGTGCAACGCGAGACAGCGTGCACGAGGAGCAGGGAGGGCTCTGGGGCCTGGACGTCTAGCGGGATGTGTCAGCAGCTGCCGGTGTGGAAAGGGAAGTGTAGGAGGGAGTATTTCTTCAAAGGTGTAACAGAATGGAGACTGAGGAGCGGTGATCCCCCTGGCCCCCAGGCTGTGGTCCCAAATCCAGTTTGCCACCGAAAGCATTCCGGAGTTTCCTGGAGAAATGGTTAGTTCTGGGTTTGCCGTAGGAAATGCAGAAAAGTATGCACCCTAATATGTTGCAACAGAGCTCAAGAAGGCTGGCCCGGTGTGGGGGCCACATCGGAGGACGTGGACACCTCGCAGCTCTTTGTTGTTCCCGGCATGTCCTCAGCGTTCACTCACGATGGGGTCAGAACCTCTCTCTTTGGGTCTGAATAATGTTCCGATGGCTACGTTGCATGCTATGGACCCATGCATCTGCGGGTGAGCAGTGGGGCTGTGCCCACTTCGGGCCACTGTGAATAAAGCTCTTGGGACAAGCGCGTGCAGAGTTGCATTGCAGGTGATGGAAAAGTTGTGGTGCTGGCTTCAGAACACTGTGAATGTGCTAAATGCCATGGAATTGTACACCAGGAGACCACATGCAGTGCACGCTATGTGTGTTTTGCTGCAGTTATAAAAACCTTAAAGGAAGTAAATAGGGGGTGACAGAACTCAGTCAAACTGAAAGAGGTTCTCACAACCAAAGACAGGCAAAATTAGCATCATTAAACTCTTTACTTCAACAGTACGACCCACTGGATTTGTTTGAATATTAAAGTATGCAATAAAGGTAAAAGTGAAAATAAAAGGTCACTATTACACTATAGACTGTTAGGGAATCTACTTACTTTTCTCATCATTTTGAAAATTGGGAAAGGGAAAGAAATAAGCATCTATTCTAGTCCTGCATATAAGAACTTCTCTTCCAGGTAAACAGATCTTTGGAACGAGAATCCCCTTCTCAAATAAATAGTGCAACTGCTGAATGAAGACTTCGTGTCAGGATTGGGGTGTCATCAGAAGCCCCCCTTGCGGTGCTCACAGGCTTACAGTGATCCTCAGAGCTGGGGGACAGCACATCTCCAGATGTCCATGGCCCCAGTGGAATTAGAGTGCAGTGTCCACATTCAAACAATGAAATTGGAGGCCAGGACCCTGAGTCTGCAAATGCTGTATATCCAGGATGACCCAACTGCTGATTCTGGGGTGCTGGGTGGGAAACAACTGAGTTCTTTCCTGGACGCCACATGCTCCCCAGGAAAAAGAGGTAGGAGTTAAGACTTGGGGACTCAAAAAAAATTTTTGGAGAAAAAAACCAGTTTTAAAACATGGGTTTTACTTGGATTCAGATTCAAACTAAAAAAATTAAAGATTTAGGCAGTTCATGAAACTTA
This sequence comes from Dasyprocta punctata, assembly GCA_004363535.1. Taxonomy (NCBI): domain Eukaryota; kingdom Metazoa; phylum Chordata; class Mammalia; order Rodentia; family Dasyproctidae; genus Dasyprocta; species Dasyprocta punctata. The sequence continues at coordinate 25,205 of RJWM01007491.1, read as the reverse complement.
ATATTTTTGGATATTTGTTGATATTGTGGATATGCTTAAAACAGACTTCTTTTGGAGATATGTACCAAAACCTTTACAGGTAGATGTTTATGGATACAGTCTACATGTACATAGCTTACTAAGTGCTGCTTTATAAGAGGAGAAAGGAGACAAGAAAGAGAGGAGCAAAAGAAAAAAGAAGGAGCCGACCTGCCTTCTCCAGCCCTGCTCTTTGTCCCAGACCCGGGTCTCAGCCTTTGGTGCTCAGGGCCGTCTCTGCCCCTGCTCTGAGACCCAGCTGGCCTCGAGGGCGGGTCGCTCCGCACTGGCCAGAAGGAAGGAGGTGGCACTGGCTGCGAGAGCATGACTGTGAGTGTGGCAGAGAGGCACTGTGTCCTGAGACAGACGCACTGTGTGTCTGACGCGGGGCTCCCGAGGTGAAGACACGGAGCAGGTGGAGGCGGGGTGACCGGGGTCGGCGGGCACTGCGGAGGTTAGAGACGGGTTCTGCGTGGTCCTGGGCAACAATTTTGACTTCTCTGGGCCTCGCTGTGGCACCTCCTCGCCGGCTGTAGGAACAGCACTGGATGCAAAGCTGAGGTCACTGATGCCCCGGTGTGGGTCAGCGACGCGACTGTCTCTGCAGGGGACTTTATCCACGTCCTGCCCACCTCTCCGCGGTGTTATTCTTCGGCGGTGGTCTGCGGTTTTAGACTTCGACGGCTTCCGCAGTCTTCTCACAAGAAACTGGGGAAGGATGTCCTGGACATCTCCAGTGAGTGTCTGCTGAAGTCCATTGCTGTCCACGCAGGGGAGCAGGGCGCAGAGGGGTGGCCCGGGAGGAAGCGGGGACCCAGCTCCAGCAGGCGGAGTCTCTGAGTGGAGTCCCCCAGAGGCTGTGCCTGTGCAGCACGAGGGCCACGGATGGAAATCCAGAGGCCGTGGGACTTCATGGCAGGGCACTCGGGGCAGCGGTGGGGGTGGGGTGGCAGTGGCCACGGTGAGCCAGGGGAGAAGGTGTCAAGGGTGGGGAGCCGGCTCAGGGGCCCGAGCTGTCAGGAGGAGTGGGAGGGGCAGGCTGGCCTAGCGGTGTGGGAACGGGTCAGTCTAGTTGTCATCTATTCTATCTATCTATCTGTCTATCTATCTATCTATCTGTCTGTCTGTCTGTCTATCTATCTATCTATCTATCTATCTATCTATCTATCTACCTATCTCTTTTTGGGAGGATTGAAACCAAGGCTTTCGCAATGAGCTACCTCCCAGCTCCTTTTTATTTTGTATTTTGAGATAGGGTCTCATTAAGTCGCTAAATTGCCCAGGTGGTACTCAAACTTGTGATCCTCCTTCCTCCGCCTCCTGAAGTGCTGGGATGACAGGTGTGCAGTGTCACACCTGGCCTGTCCTCTCTGTCAGTCACCTTTCTATGTATTTAAGTGACTGGGAAGGATCAAAGACAAGCGCATACTTCTTCCAGCTAGAGGACACTGCCTCAGAATCCAGGGTGTCCCCAGAATGTGTGGCTCTCTGGGAGGTCCTGCTGCTCCAGGGAGGGCTGGGCTGGAGCTGGCTTTGGGAAAGGGCACCGGGTGACCTGCTGCAATGTGCCCCTGCCCCTGGCATTGGGGAGGAGTGGGAGGCGGGCTGTGCCATGAAGCTGTCTTTCCAGAGGCAGAGCAGCTGGAGCTGTGACAGCAGTGTGGCCTCCTCCTCTGTGGGGGCAGCAGCGCTGGCTGGCCCCGCGGGTCACAGGGCATGGTTGGGCAGTGCTGGCTCGCAGGAGGGGGCCAGGTCACCTCGCACGTGCTGGAGCAGACCCTGGGGAGTGATACGGTGGGCCGAGGAGACGGAGACCCTCAGTGCTATCTTGATGGCCCTGGATGCCCAAACCAGGCGATGGAGCCAGGGCCGCACCTGGTCACTGCTGCACCCTCCCTGCCCCTCCATTGGCAAATGTGCCTGGACCACAGCGTGGAAGTGGGTTTTTCTTGTCTCCCCCCCCGCCAGTTCTGTTCTTGCGCAGTCTCCATGTCCTGTGTTTCCCGGCTCTGAAGGGACTTCTTGCTGATGCTTTGGGCCCCGAGTGCCCTGGACTTGGGTCATGAGTGGAGGAAATGGCGCATCAGTCCCTTCCCGCCTCTACTGCTGGCTCACCCTGGGCCGCACCTTTCAAATCTCTCTGGGACCTGGAGTCTTCATCTTTCAGGAGAAGATATTCACAGCTAATGTTTATCGGGTTCTTTCTGCGTGTTCAGTACTCTTCCCTGCAGTTTACATGAAGTGTGCAGCCTCAGAAACCTCCCGTGTGCAAGGCCTGACGCTATCACTCTGATGATTTGCAAGCAGAGCCCAGGGCCGAGGTCCTCACTGTCAGCAGCAGCAGCAGGTGTTCTCAGCACCTCTCCTGGTCCCCACCTGCATAGCTGGCTCCAGGTCAAGCACCCACCCTCCAGGACCTGTGCTTCTGGAATCCAGAGGCTTCGGTGTGATTGCGTGCGATGTCCCCACGTTACGCCTGTCCCTACGCTTGCTACATACATGTTTGCTCTCTTGGTTCCTCAGATGGAAGTGTGGCAGTCACCAAGTGCAGCGCCTATGTAGTGGCAGAGGAGCGGGCAGTTGCAGCGAGTGAAAGCTCCTGCCATCCATCATGTGGGCGAAGGGCAGACCCAAGCCCCTGGCCTCCTCCCCGCGGCGGCCCTGCTCGGCACACAGGCTGCACACGGGAAGCACGCACTGAGAAGGCCCTGTCCGTCACCCACTCCGTGGCCCCCCAGGGAGCGCCTGTCTCCCCATCTTGCCAAGGAGCGGCCGCACGGAAGAGTGGTCTGCCTACAAGCTGTCCAGCTCCAACCGGAGGAGCATGGGTGACCAACAGGCTCTGCCCCTCGGCAGGCACAGCGGCCCTGGGGCCCGTCAGTCAGGAGGAGCCGGGAGGAGGCCCCCGGCTCGGGGAGGTGGAGAGGCAAGGCCTTGATGGGGTGGCCGCAGGGGCGCTCCCTGCTGTTGGCAGCAGGCTCTGAGGACGGGGGTGCTGGGCTGGAGGAGGCTGTCCCTCTGTGTGCTGAAAGGGACAGTCCGGGAGGAGCATGGTGCACAGTGAGTGTGGCAGGGCGGGACGGCACCTCCAGAAGTCCTGCTGGACGTCATCTCAGGCACGCTGTCACCCAGCCTCACTGTCCCCCGTTCTCTGCTAAAAATAGAGGCGTCTCGGAGGCTGCTGGCTTGCAGCAGATTTCAGGTCCCTCGTTTAAGCAGGCGGGTGGATCTGTTTAACCCAAGGGGCAGCTGTCGCCCTGCCTGGGACTCGGAGCCCGAGCTCCTCCTGTGCCATGAAGTCAGCATCTCTGGGTGCTGCTGGGCCCTGCTGGGCAGTGGTCCCCAGGGACTGTCCACTGGGAGGAGACAGGAAGGTGGACACAGCCCGACTTCAGTTAGTGGGTGGGGATGCTTGCGGTGTGACAGGGACCAAGGACTCAGCCAGGCAGGGGAAGGAGGAGCCCAGCAACCTCTTCTTCCTGAAGAAGCTCCGAGCCCTAGGGCTGTGGCAGGGAAGCAGTGTGAACTAGGAGGGGATGGGTAGGGCTCAAGTCTCAGGTTTGGAGTTTGCAGCAGGAGGGAAGAAGGTGTGGCCAAGGTGAGGGCGTCTGGACAGAACCTGACACGCAGTGGGAATGCACCGAAGGTTTCAAGCAGGGAAGCTGTGTGTCCAGTGGAGATGCAGGTGCAAGACTGGCGGCCACCGGGAGTCTCTGGCAGAGGCCCGAGGGGCAGCTCCCTGACTGCTGCATCCGGTAAAGGTGTCAGAGTGCAGTGTGGGTGTGGTGTCCGGGGGGGTCTCAGGCACAGGGCTCTGGAAGGTGGCGTGGCCAAGGGTAATCTTGGGGACTCCTGTGTTTGAGCCTGTGAGTCCTTGGCACCCAGGCAGGACCAACCCAGAGAGGGAAAGCTGGGGCGGGACAGGGGCCATGGAGAAGGGGAGAGGGAGAAAAGAAGTGTGTTGGCGGCAATGCATCAGGCGCGGGAGGTGTTGGGTGCAGGTCAGGAAGGCAGTAGAAGGGGCCGGATTGACTCCCAGGATGTCTCGGCCTCTGAGGCCTCTCTGAGGGCCCCCTCCCGTCTCTGAATGGTGGAGCATGGCCTTGGGCATAGGTTGTCCTGGCTCTGAGCCCCTTTTTGCTCATACAAAGCACACTCGTTCTTGAGGTTAGATCCATGCAGTGCCCTTGCCTGTAAACAGTCCCTGGGTGACCACAGAGGAAAGGGCACACTGTGGAGCTGGGGAGACCTCAGCTAAGGTCTCGCGATGCAAGTGTGGTCTTTGCAGGGATACTCACAGGAGGTCATCTCGTGGAGGGGAGACGCCAACAAGACCGGAAGGAGAAGTGAGTGCCATCCGAGAGGGCAGGGAGCTGGCTGCTAGGTTCCTCTGTCACTGCGGCAGCCAGAGTTTTCAGGCGCTTTAGCACAGAGGAGCGAGTTATTGTTATGCGAGGGCTGCAGCGTTTTAGACATCTGGGTCCAATCTTCCAGTTTACTGCTATTTGGTTTTGAAAAAGTCATTTACATCTCAAAGCCTTACTTGAAATAAATAAATACAAATAATCTAGTGCTTATGATATAAGTATGCAGGAATTAAAGCTAATCCATAAAACATGCTGGGCATAGGGTTGGTCATCTAGTTACAGATGGTTGCAGATAGTAACAATGAGGGTCATGTGATGGTTATAATGGTGGTCATGGTGATGGTGGTGATGAAGATGATGATGGTGGCAGTGATGATGATGGTGGTGGTATTGATGATGGCGATGGTAATGATGATATTGGTGATGGTGGTGATGATAGTGGTGGTGATATCGGTGATAGTGGTGATGATGGTGGTGGTGGTGGTGATATTGGTGATGGTGGTGGTGGTGATGGTGATGATGATGCTGATGGTAGTGATGACGATGATGATGAAGGTGGTAAAGTTAACCAAAGCAAACATTTGTAATCAAGTGCCTCTTGGCCCCAGGAAAACTGTACAGTGGTTACATTTCAAAAGTGCTGGTGCTTTTTACTTTATAATGTAAGAGCTTTCTCACTTGCCCAAGTTAATGTTATTTTGAGTGTGACTATTCTCCTTGATGCCAAACATCTCAGTGAAAACTGAAAATGCAGTCAAATAACAGGACACACTCAGGCATCCAGATGCAGTGTTATTCTGCCCACAAAGCTAAGTATATGTGGTGGTGATTTTTTTCCAGTTTTCACTCTGTCATCTGGCATCGGACTGAGTTGGATGCTGTAATAATAGCTATCAAGAGGCACGAATGTGTACCAGACACTTGAAAAGAATTCAAAGAGAATGGCACATTGTTCCTGGAATCTGATACACGAAGAAAACATACACGCAGGCTGCTGCTTCTGCATGAGGCTAAGTGGTTGTGGAGGAAGAGGAACATGTCGGCTTGGCACTGAATCTCTTCTGCACAGATCCTTAGGTGTGATACAGTCTAAAAATAGTCATTCTGGCTGGGCTGTCAGGGGAATAACTGTTGGATTCCCAGCTGCTGCAGCTACAAAAAGCAATATGCTTTTTGGAAAGGTATCAGGCCAGGGTTTTGTTCTGCCAGCACTGTTTCAAATTGTCCTCCTGGAGCAGAAAAAAGCCCCATGTCTCCCTCCCTGCCAGGCAGAGGAAGAGAAAAGTCGATGGAAGAAGGGCTTTCAGGCAGACTGGGGCGCTGAGCCACCCACCTGCAAGGAGCACTTGCACCTGGATCTGAGTGCAGGTGTGTGGCATGGCTCTCACACCTGGGAACCTGCGTGGGTGTGTGCACACACACACACACACACACACACACACACCCCTAGATAAGTGAAAGCACATTCTGCAGTGTACTGACTTAATTTTTCAAAAATATCCAGGCGATGGGGACAGATCTCTAATTGGTCTCTGGTGATGTCTGCTTTTGCAAAGATATCATAAATTTTCATAAAAAGTTATTCATAATGTTACAATATATTTTTTCAAGTAAAATTTTAAATGAAGAACCCTTGAAAGTGAAAAGCAAACTTACGTTCTTAACTAAGATATGTCAGTAGAGCTCTGAATAGAGTCAGTGGCACATATCAAAAACTTCATAGAGATCATTTGTCATGAATTTCATCACCATTATCACATTATTGTCTTCATTGTCACCATCATAACCACCATCACCATCACCACCACCATCATCACCACCACCATCATCACCACCACCATCACCATCACCATCACCATCACCACCATCACCATCACCATCACCATCACCATCACCATCACCACCACCATCACCATCACCACCATTACCACCACCACCATCACCATCACCACCACCATCACCATCACCATCACCATCACCATCACCATCACCACCATCACCATCACCATCACCATCACCATCACCATCACCACCACCATCACCATCACCACCATTACCACCATCATCATCGCTACCAACATCACCATCATCACCACCATCACCATCACCATCACCACCATCATCATCACCATCACCACCACCATCACCATCACCATCATCACCACCATCACTACCACCATCATCATCATTGTCATCACCATCTAACCAAAGCCACGTATGTTCCCATGGTAAAGGGCCATGCTACCGTACCCTGTGTGTGTATGTGGACTGTCCATGCCGCAGGCCCTCACAGAAGAATGTCTTGTCGAGAGCTGGGAGCTCAGGGTTGAGGAAGCTGAGTGAGTGAGTGGGGATGGGGGTGGCTGGTGGGACGGCATGACTAGATGACTGGCTGTGAAGATCTGGGCAGGAGCTTGGGTCTTCTTGGATGGGGATGCTGTGGGGAGGAGCCCAAGTCAGAGAATCATTTAGAGCTTTAACCTCCTCGCTGCAAAACAAAGTCTTTCTCTGATTTTTGTTTTTCTCACTGAATTGATGAGCAAAGCTGGTCCACTCCTCTGCTACTGCAAGGACAGATTCGAACAGAGTGGAGAGAGAACACTCAGCTCCCTGCAGTGTGAGTCTGGTGGAGGCCGTGGACAAGACGCGGGCGGTTCTGATGCGGAGGGCTGGGAGTGTCCGTGAGCTGAGTCCGGGGTGAGGGGTCCAGAGCACGTGCCTTGATTTTCCTGCTGGAAGCCCCTCACCCTGGCTCTCCCTCACCTGGCACAACCCAGGCTGAGCAGAGGCCCCGCCCTCGGGCTGTCTGAGCTGACCAGGACCCCAGGCTGCACTGGACAGGCCAGCAGGAGGCAAGCAGCCCTGCCTCCAGCTCAAAGTGGCCAGGGGCCTTCTGCCAGTGGCCTGGGTGGCAAGCAGGCTAAGAAGGAGGCTCGGAGGGGAAGGACCACGGCTGAAGTCCTGCAAAAGTAGACTTGGGGGCGGGATGCTGGCCTGAGAGTCCTTTCTCTTCTTTCTGTCGTTGTCTCTGTCCCTTTTCCTGCATAGACCGAGGCTGGCTGTCAGTAGCCAGGCAGAGCAGCACCTCTGTCTACTGGCTAGGTTTAAAGAGGGGGTCTGTCTGTAGACACAGGAGAACTTCTCAGCTGAGCACAGTGTCTGGGGAGGGAACAAGTCCGGCCGTGGGAGTCCCCTCCTGCTGTGGTCTCCTTCCCCTCTCCGCAAGGCTGACACGCGGCATTACCATTATGTGCCAGCAGAGAGGAGGACGCTGGTCTGAGGACGGCCTGGACTCCTGTGTACACGCCTGCCTCAGCTCCGTGAAGGTGTCTGTACCACGGTGTTTCTCCCCGTCCTGGGTGGGCAGAACAATGTCTCTGGAAACACCTCTGGATTACAGGGCACACCACCTGTGCCTATTCGGATGGATTCTGATGTGTGTTAGTTCTCCTCCCTGCCTTGTGGACATAGGCACACAGTTGGCCCCTGCAGTGACGGCTCAGGAAGGGGTGTGCCCTGCCTGAGTCTAGACTCAAGGTGACACTCGGGTCAGGGCTGTGTGGGGTCCTCCGAGCAGGCTGGCCCTCTGCCAGCCGTGGTCTCAGCCCTGTGCACAGCCACTGTCTGCTCCTTCATGGGCAGAAGTGGTCGCTGTCCCCGTTGCAGACTCCGCATCTGTCCCCAGGGCTGTCAGGAACTTGCTGGAGTGCTGAGCCCTGGGTGTTGGGGCAGCGCCTGGACCCAGGACTGGGAGCTGGCAGCAATGTGCATGGCTGCCATTATCATTTATAAACCTCTGTGTCCCAGCTCCCGGGATTGCTCTGCGGCATGGAGAAATCCTGCAGCTACACAGATGCTACTGTCTGGAACCCCAGCACCCCTCTGTCCTGTGCTCCTGTTACCACAGCACTGGTCAGGGCAGAGACAACCCCAGAAGAGGCTATGTACCCAGTCCTGGCCCTCCCTTAGGGAATGAGCACCAGGCTGGTGCCGTGAGGCCCTGGTGGTCAGATGTTCGGCAGAGAGCATGAAAAGGAGCAGCAGTGTGCCCTGAGAGCACGTTCATCTCCGCAGGCCGGCTTCACCCCTTGTCTGGGGTTCTAATCGGCTGTGGTGATGAAGTTGTAGCTGCCACTTGGGACTCGTTCTGCCTGAGTTTTGCACCTGCCTCCTCCACAGAACACATGTCGGGCCCTTCTCTTCCATGTGTGCGGAAGGTGTGCTTGTTTGAAGAGAGAAGTCCACACAGACTCAGTTCCTCGCTGGCCGGTGCAGCCTCCCTCTGGATTTCCAGTCCTGCTGACCCTGCCCTGGGCAGTGGAATCTCTGGGGTGCTGCGGCCACTCCCTGGGTCCTGACTAAGGATGGCTGGACGTGGGCTCCTCCCCAGTGACTCTCTTCATCTCCTCCATCTCGTCCTCCATATCCTTTTATCTTTTTCTTGCTTTTTTCCTCCTCCTCTTCTTTATTTCCTCTTCCTCTTCTTTCTCCTCCTTTGTCTTCATCCCCTTCAGTACCTTCATCTCCTCTTCCTCCTCTTCCTTTCTCCGCCGCCTGCCCTCCTGCCATCCTCCCTCTGGTGACGCACACTAGAGCATTTCAACAAGTCACTTTATTCACCTCATTAAACTACTTCCTCATGACAAAAGCATCGTGAGGAGGCTGCTAGGAGCTGGTGGCAGTTGTCCAGTGGAGTGAGGAGACAGTCGCAGAGGGACCTTGTCCCCAGTGATGTGGAGGGGGACTGAGGCCCAGGGCTGTCAGATCCTGGGAGAGGAAAGATCCCCAGAGACGGCTGTGGCCTGCCGTATCCCCACGCACATTGCCACAGTCACGGAACTCATTTTAATTCCAGCCTTGATGCCAAACTCAGCTGCAAGATGTGATTTGACTTGAGTATTTGAGCTCAGCGTGTGCTCCTGGCTGTTGCTCTCCACTCTGTCTAGTCCCTGCATCAGCCTGAGGATAAGCACCATTATTAGAAGCTTCTCCACACTGACCTGATGAGAAGTCTCGAGTCCAGGATAGAACAAGCCTGTCAGCTCCCATTCGTCAAGGGCAGGCTGCTCCAAAGCAGGCGGAAGTCAGCTAGTGGGAACTGGCCGGGGCGAAGGTCCAGGGAAACAGCTCGTCTACCAGGGTTTATGGTACCGTCAGGTGGTGACGGATTAGGCTTGTGAAGAACCAAAGCAAGACAGAGAGAAGTTTCTTTAGTGAGGTGGATCTTGTCTTCATATTGGGATCGCTATGCATTTACCTCCTGGGGTTAGCTTCCTGTGGAATGGGGTGCTTGGGCTATGGTGGAAATTATGGTTTGTATCTAGATGTCCCTCAAGAGCCGCACATGCACGCACATGGGTGGGGCTTTGGGAAGGCGATTGGAGGATGGTGTGCTACAGCTGACTTGCTCCTGGGAGGTGGGGTCCGGTTGGAGGTGGTCTCTGTGGTGTGGCCTGGAAGGATTCATCTCCCTCCCTGCTCCTCCCTTCTGGCTCTGCTTCCTGTCGGCCATGCTGAAGCAGACCTCCTCCGCCAGGCCCTTCCACCATGCCTTCCTGCCTTGGAGTCACCTACCATAGACTAAAAGCGTGAGCCAAAATAAACTCTGCTCCTCTAGGTTGCAGGGATATTGCGTCCCAGCAATGAGGAAGTGACTGAGACTGTGGGTCCCCCATTGCAGGGGCCAGGAAGGCTGCTTTGGAAGACACTGGGCGGCATTTGGAAGAAGCCAGGTGGCTTAGACTTGCATCGACTCTGCACGGCCTGGCCTCCAAGTCCACTGTGCAGCTGAGGTGTGATGATGCCAGGTTGAGAAGGAAGACTGAGTGCAGCCCAAATTCACGCTCGGAGCTTCTGAGAGTGGCTTCATTACCAAATGACTCCATTTCTAATCTCACACTTGCAATGTAAATGGGCTTGCCAGTGCTGCTTATCAGGGAGATCTAATTTAATTTCACTGTCTGATGAAGATGATGTCTAGATGGCCTCTATATTCTCCACTGACTTTATTGTACTTAGTTTAACATTAAGTGTCTTCTGATATTGCATCTGCAGGTACTTTCAGGGGCTGCACTCCACAGAGTGTCAAGCCGTAATGTTAAACATGGTGTCCACTTTTAGGTCACAGAAGGGGCTCTGATACCTTTGAACAGTCTCTGGCTGCCTCACGGAAAGTTTCCACTCTTGACAGGAGTCAGGCAAAGAGGACCTGGCTGCCTGGTGGGCTTGTTTCAGAGTCACAGAGAATTGTGATTCCCTACACAGAGCAAAGAGGGGATAACGGTGCAATATCCAAGTTCCAGGAAGTCACACTCCACATCTCCCGCATCCCTTGGTGCCAATCCACTGCCCTACTATGGTGATGTCACTGCATCTCTAGGCAGAGCCCTCTGCACTCCAAGACCTTTACTTCTGTGTCCTGCCTTCTAGCAACCTGAAAAGTTATGCGAGTTTACTGAGTATTTAGAAACATCGTAAGTAGAATAATAATTGCCTAGCTGCCAATTTGATAGGTACGAGTCTATCTTTAAGCTACTTCATCTAACTAAAAACTACATGTCTTCCCCTTCTTGCTGGCAAAGCGGTCACTATTAATCTCCTGAGCAGATCACAGGAATGGCCAAGGTGGGTGTATGACCCTTCTTCCCCTGAGGCTGGGGTTTGGTCCCCCGAGTCAGGGTCTTCACCTTCCCCAGTTGGGCTGCTCTCTCCACCTGGTGGGGAGGAGCTTGTGAAGAGAGACAGGAAGTGATGTGGCTCCTGAAGATTTTTCCCAGCAGACTAAATGTCACCCTCTCTGTCCGGAAGATGCCATGCATCCCGAGGGATTGGCAGTTGCAGTGCTCTCTGTGAAGGCTCCTGGCCTGCTCTGCCTTTTCCCTGCCATGCTGGTCCATCAGTCCCTTTGGTTTCCTGCAATTTCAGGTATCCTGTGTGCAACATCAGTCCATGCTCTGCCTGTGCCATTGAGGCCTTGTTCAGTCAGTAAAGTTGCTCTCTAAGATCTGGTAGGGGCAAAGCAGCTACTCAGGGGCATCACCAGGAGTCCTACTGGCACTGCAGAGTAGAGGGCCAGGTGGGACCCAGTGGCAGGGCAGAGGCCAGCTCTGGGCAGGGAGGACTATGGGCAGTGGGTGGCAGGGTTTGGGCACTGGCTAGGGTACTAGGGGCTACATGTCCCTCTCTGAGACAGGTGTGTTCCTGTGGTGTTCCAGAGCTGTTAGAGAGGACATCGAGCTACAGCTCACAGATGAACCTTGAGGTCATTTGAGGTGATACAGCCTGAAGTCACACAACAGAACAGTCTGCCTGGGTGTAAACGTGTGAACTCAGCAGCTTTGCTCTGCCATGATGTTTCTGCCCTGGGTGCCACTGACCATGGACTGAATTCCCTGAAACCGTGAGCTAAGTTAAACCTCTCCTCCTTCAAACTGTGGGTGTCAGATACTGAACCTCAGTGTTACAAGCTGACTAAAAGACTCCTGTTTCTCAATTTCATTCTGCCAGGCACTTATTGTTTCTTGTCTATTTACAGAGGCAGTTCATACAGACACAGCAGTGCTGACACACACGCAAGCACGCACAGACACACAGGCACTCACGCCACCCCTTGTTTTCCTTGTACTCCTCAAGCTGTCCTGCATTCTTCCTCCTTCCATGATTTGTCAGTATGCACACATAAAGGAAAAAGAAATCATGGCAAGGGAAAGAAGAATCCTTTAACATCTGTGTTATTAAGAGTTTTACCTACCAGAATGGAATTAAATAAACTTCACTGGTTTTTCATCATCTTTGGAATTAGTCATACAACATTTAAATTTTCTTCGATTAACATGGTGAGTTATGTTATTTGATTCTCCAAATATTGAACCATCCCTGAATTCCTGGAGTAAGAGCTACATTCTCATGTTGTGTGGTTCTTTTATTTTTGTTACTGGATACTGTCTGCTGATACTTAGGGATTTTCTTTGATCTTTTATGTTGATACTATACTCATAAGCCAGGTTGGTATCTCCCTTCATGCATATTCTTTACAGTGCTTTTGTGTCACTATAAATCCACCTTCCTAAAAATAATCCAGATGCTTTCTTCATTTTCTGTGTCCACTCTAGCAGGAAACTGGCACCGTCATCCTCTTTTTCAGGAGACTTTGGAATTCATCTTTGAAGCTATCTGCACATGATTTTTTATTCTTTCTTTCATGGTTTCTCTGTTACTTTATATCCTTGATTATAATTTTTACTTCTATCATCAGCTTAACTGTTATCTTTTGAGCCCAATGATATCAAATAGAAACACCCGAATATGCTATTTCCACCCTCCAGCTTTTCATTCTCTCCTCCCTCAGCGTTATCAGTTATATTATTTCTCTGTCACTGTGATTTACAATATTTGCTTCCTATTATGCAGTCATAACTCTCATTCTTACTTTGGTCTTAAAACAGCAGTAAAAGAGTCAGTTCTCATGTGGATCTTTTATTTATTTTTTCTCTCCCTCTGCAGCAAAGCTCTATCTATTCAGTGGTTTCATGGACAAAACATATTTTTCTCTTGGTCTGAGAACGGAGTGAGGGGTAGTGGGGGGTAGTGGGGGGACAGGCACCCTTTGAAGATGCTGTGGGTTGGCTTCTCTGTCTCCTGGGAGTGGTAATTACTTGGAGACGGCTGAGGTGAGGTAAGATCCAGGGTTTTTGCTTGTAGGTATTTGTTATTTTTTCCCGCACGCTTGAAGGCTTCTTCGGTGCTAACTGGTGACTCGCGAGGCTCTCCCCAGGCACGGCCTGCTCCAGATCATCTTCTGCCTTGGAACACTATGAGGCTTTTCATCCTTCAATTCAAGCGTGTTCTGTGTGTGAAAATGTTTCCTGAGCCTCGTGTGCGCACGTGTGTGTGTGCGTGTGTGTGCGTCTCCGTCTTCCTCCTGTCCTCTGAGGACGCGAAGCTGCTGCCGTCGGGTCGTTTCTCTTCTTTACCCCTCAGCCTCCGTGCACTCCCGCTCTACTCCGTGCCAGCCCATGTTGCTCTCGCAGCCCGATTTTGCCCGCCTTCCTTGTCTTTGCATCTTCAGTGGCGCTGGCTGACTGGTGATGGACGCCCCCTTCCTCCCCAGCCTCTTCACCGACACCAGTGCAGGTCCGATCACTCTCAGCTGTTCCCGCTCCTCTCCGGGGCTGGCCGAGCTGACTCATCTCTCGCTTCTCCGTTCCACTCTGTGACATTTCACGGTGAGTGTTCTGCTTGGGATTCCGATGTCTTAGGGACACTTCTCCCCCTGCCCTTTGCGTCCCTGTCCCTTCCCTTCTTTTCTCTGTCATTCTTTCTGTCTTTCCCACTCTGCTCCATCCTGTGTCATGCGTGCCCTGTTAGAGGGGTACCCGCTTACCCTGATTTCCCTGGGGGTTTCCTGGGTGTAGCACAGTCATCCGGAACCTGTGAGTCCCTCCCTGATCGGCACACCAGAAGCTGGCCACTCAATGACAGGACACACTGCTCCACCCAGCGAGCCTCCGGGGAGAGGCCGGGGACCTGAGTGCAAGGTTGCTTGGTTACCTGTGATCATCGAGGAGGGGACAGAAGCTGGGGTCCTGCCTTTTCTTAGGGGCTCAAAGGCTTCTGAGCCTCAATTCTCAAGTTTGTTTCTCTTCCTTCTGTTGCTAAGTTGATAAATTTTCTCTCCTTTTTGGTAGGAAAACTAGTTTTTGTAGCACCTGTCTGCCTTTCTAAATTAACAACATCCACATGCTTTACAACATTTTGGGTACTTAAAATGAGCTGGTTTTTACAACTCCAAAAGGCATTTTCTTAACTTTTTTATATTTACTATGATTTGTCATTTTTAAAGAAGTTTAGACTCCATGAATTGCTAATGCTCCCTGGTGAGTTGGTGCCCTCTGACAGGACGCAGAAGGTCAGCCGAGGGATGCTGGCACTGGGGTGACGCTGTTGCAGCCCAGAGTTCTGATCCCCTACCCCCAGCCTGCTGCAGAGATGGAGAGTTGGTGGCAAATGGCCGATAGGAAGGAGGGTGGGAGGGTAGCTGTGCTCCCAGAGGTGGTGCTAACCGTGTCATGGGGGCAGGGGCTCTCCATGTGACAGCAGTGACAAGGGTGGTGATGTCAAAGGTGAGAAGTGTCACATGTCCGCAGAGCTGTGCTTCCCCCTCGGTGAAGCCTGACTAACGTGTGAGAGTGTTTCTGAGACCCTCGGCTATGCTGAGGCCACGTCTGCCCCGCAGCAATGGGCTCAGGCCAGTCCCGAGGAACCTCTGGTGACCATTCTGGCCAGGGGCCCGAGAAACGCAGCCTAAAATCTCCCCAGGACATCGGGGCTCTGAGTTATCTCCGGGTTCGCAATTGTGACTTCAGTGCCAGAAGAGCTCACAGGTGGCGGGATAATGAGCGGGAGCTGCTGGGAATTAAACACAATCGGCCGGGAGAATCTGGCCCTCCAGCTAAGGAAACCATAGAGGGCCTGATTGATTAGGGGAGTGTTGTCCATGGGTTAATTGGTTTGTTTCTCTTTTGTCACCAGTGACGGGGATCGGGGAGCTAAGAGGGGAACATGGCCGAGGTGCCCCTGACCCTCTGGCGGGGAGCTGTCACCTTCAGGACTCAGAGGCAGACCCTGTGCTCCCTGCATCTCCCGGGCGGCCCGCCACACGCACAACCGGACCCGTGCATCCTAACGTGTGTGGTGTGGGAGGGTGAGGGGGGCTGGGGGCAGAGATGCTCGGCACTGTCCTCCGGGAACACAGTGGGATTTGGGGATAAAAACCACAGTGTGTGAGAAACGCACCCCCTGTTGTGTGCTCAGAAGGGCCTGACACAGCCGGGGTCACCTGGAGAGGGGGAACCACAAACCCAGGCCACGCCAGCTCCGTAAACCAAATGTCCCATCCATGCCAGGAGAAAGGTCAGGAGCCTCATGAAACACTGGCTCCCTCCTTTACAGCACTCTGTGTGCAGGTGTGCTGCCCTAGTGGGTTCTCCCAGAGACAGGCTGTGCCGGGCTTCCTGGGGTTTGTGTTGCTGTCCGTGGTGCTGGGGGGTTAGCCCACGTGGATCTGAGGGTGCCCTGGGCAGGGGCTTGACTCTTGGGGAACAAGGCCGGTGGTCACATAAAGACAAAAGCAGTGAATGCTGCAGGCTGGCTTGGGGCTGGGTGGGGATGGGAGAGGGAGGACCAGTGGCCCCGGCCCTTCGGGTCTCCGGAAAGTGCAGGTTATGGCGCCTCTGTGCTCAGTGAGCTTGTTTCTAGCTCTGTCTGACGTTTCAGGGGGAAACGGGCTCCGGGCAGAACATCTCCAGGAAAGGACAGATGGTGGTGGTAGTGGGCCCTGGGGAGCCTGTTCACATGGCTTTTCAGTGCCTGGGAGCAGACAGACCCGTGGCCCTGGCAGGCGGGAGACGGACACACCCGTCCACAGGGACGGCGAGGCGCCCAGGGGAGTCAGCTCCCACCCGCACTGACCCTACTGCCCCGTCTATGTGGAGGGTTCACGGGGAGCCACAGGCGTCGTGGACCAGGGTTATGGCTGCGGAATGGAGCTGGGGCCACCGTGATCCACAGCAGCCCATTGCCACAGCCCCTGAGAGTACCCCCAGTCCCTTTCCAGCAATGCTATAAATGTGGCAAAGCTCACATGCTGAGGCCCAGCCCACTGGGCAGGAGGAGAGCAGCCCACTCCTTTCTGGGGATATACAGCCAACCCCTGAAGGACTCCCAGGGGTGCCTACATGTGTCCTCTGGGTGTCACAAAGGCCCCCTGGGGCCCCTTCCTCCCTCCCCTCTTGGGTACTTTGCTCCTGACCCCTCAGCCCACCGAGTCCCAGCTCTGCCCCAGGGCAAAGCCCTGCTCTACTTAAGGCTGGGTTTTTTGTCCACATTTTTCTCTCAGGAGTCTCACCGCGCCTCAGACAGTGTCCCCTGTGCAGCAGAACCACAGCTGTGCCTTGTGTTCGGTCTCCTCTCAGCCTGGGACAGGCTTGGGACCCTGCCGCGTGGGGCTGGGAGTCCATGCTGCCTGGATGCCACCACCCAGTGGAAATAGCACATCTAGTTCCAATCCCTTTGCTCCCGTCCTTGGTGTGGAAGGGGGCCGTTTACACAAAGCATCACCACTGTGGTCACTGCCATGGTCAGCGTGTCAGGCAGGCGATGACACAGCTGTGGCCTGGCTCCCCGCCGGAGGGTGGGACTTCACGGGGTCACAGTGCTGTGCCTAGTGGCCCTGGCAGACCTCCAAACATGTGGCTGAGGAGTCCTTTCTCTGCGTGTAGCCCAGTGCATCAAGCTCAAGGCTGTCTGAGCGGGATTTGCCCTTCTGAGTCATACTGGATTTGAGCTGGGGCAGGGACCACAGCACGACCTTAGTAGAATGCAGTTCCAGTCCTTCTATGATGGTCTGGTCTGGGTTGGAGCATATTCCTCATAAGAGGCTTCTCCAGAGAAGGGACTGGCTGCAGGCAGGGTCACCGTCTTGGGCATCTGCCACCTGGTGATGTGGCTGATAATTCTCAGTTTGCCCCAAACTCTGAAAGGGCTTCCTTCTCAAGGCCCGTGTTTGGGGTGTGGCCCTGAAGTTAACACACTGAGATTGCCCCCCTGGTCGGGTGCTGGGTGGGGTGGGTCTCCTTTGACAGGTGACATGCTGCCTCTGGCGGGCCACTTTCTATGAATACTGCTGGCCCCGATGTTCGTTTGGATGCAGTCTCCACTTGGAACCTGTTTTATGCGCCTTACTGTTTTGGAGGAATGGGGAGGAGTGTTGGGATGTCTATCTCTCTGTGTCCAGGAAAGAAAACAGAATCTGCTACAAGGTTTGCAAAAGGGTGCTTCAAGCAGGGGCCAGATGCTTCTCAGGTGGTGGGAGGGTGGCATTCTGCAGGTCAGAAGAGAATCCTCTGGCTCCCAAGAGTGCCGGGTACCCAGGAAGGCATTCCCACAAGCCGCTGCGTCCACCCCAGACGGTGGGTATCCCACCTCCCACACTGGCTGCTCTTCTCACAGGAGACCCTTCCTGTCTGCGCTCCAGGCTCCAGGCATGTGCTCACCGGTGGAATCCTCGGACGCACAGGGCACCTAGGGACGGAGGCTTCCAGACCTCGCCAGGCACGGACAGGAGATCCAGCCAGCGCGAGGGCTGGACGTCCCCACAGGGGAGCCCTCGGCCATCAGTGTGAAGGAGGAAGTTGTTCCCCAGATTTCTAAGATATCCAAGGACAGGGCTGAAGTCCAGTGGCTTGAACGCTCGGAAGGCAAAGGACAGGGACACACAGCATCCCTGGGTCAGTAGCTGTCTCCCTAGGGGTGGCTAGGACAGAGCGTGTCTGTCTCACAGCTCCTGATGCTGCCCCAGGAAGCAGAATTGAAGGTGGATTCCTGAGTTGGCATCGTCCTCTCGCTGGCCGGCCGTGAGGGCCTGACCTTGTGGGCAGGGAGAATCCTCAGTATCTGGAGCTTAGGAGCTGCCAGTGGTGCAGCTTCCACCTGGGTGAGCTGGGGGCGGGAGTCGGGGAGGGCGATGCTGCATCTCCTGCATTACCTTTGTCACTTTCCCAGGAAAAAGAAATGCAAGAAATAGATCTGTGTGTAGAAGAGAGAGAACATAGGCTCCAGTCAATCAAGCACCCATTTAAGGCAGAGTGGACCCCCAAGGCCTTGTAAAGATGTGCGTGTCCCTGTGTCACGAAAGGCGAAAGAGAAGGTCGGGACTAAATTACCAAAACAGAGCCCCAGGGAGGAGACCAGAGCATCCGACCCTGGAAGTCACACACTGAGCCTTGGCCCTATAGGAAAGGCAGGACTCTGAGTCCCTGGACAGGGGCCAGGACCAGGACTCCGGAACCTGTGGATCCAGCTCCTGACCCTTCTTGGAACCCAGGGGAGGCCCCTCCCCTCAGGAGCATCGCACGGAAGCTTCCCCAGAGCAGGAGCTTGACACAGAGCCTGCGGCGGGAATAGAAGGTGCCCAGCGCTGCTGGAACCTCAGAGCTGCAGCCACAGGTCTTAGCGTAAGCAGGAGCGGAGCCAGGTAGTGACGGTCGGGGTGTTGGCAACGACAACTTCGTTCCAGCAAGACGCCCCTCCTCCCTGCAGTTCTCCCTCACGCAGCCTTGGCGTGCGTGTGCTAGAAGTTCCCTTTAAAGTGTGTGACCCAGCCGGGCGTGGTGGCGCACGCCTTTAATCCCAGCACTCAGGAGGCTGAGGTAGGAGGAGCGTTGTGAGTTCGAGGCCGGCCTGGGCTACAACGCGAGTGCCAGGTTGGCCTGAGCTACACAGTGCGACCCTACCTCAAAAAACCAGGGTCGGGAGTTTGGCTCAGCCCCTGACGTGCCTGTCAGGCAGGCTCAAGGTTGTGAGTTCAATCCCCGGTGCCGCAAAAAAAAAAAAAAAAAAAAAAAGTGTGTGACCCATTTGACCCAGCTATTCCTCTTCTGGGTATCTTCCTGAAAGAACTAAAAATATCTCACCACAGTGATATATGTGCACCTATGTTCACAGCTGCCCAATTCATAACGGCTAGATCGTGGAATCAGCCTAAATGCCCCTCGACTGAGCAATGGATAAAAAAGATGTGGTATTTCTACATAATGGAATATTACTCAGCTATAAAGAACAACAAACTAGACATTTTTGCCCTCAAATGGATGAGTGCTGAGGATATGCTTCTCAGTGAACTGAATAAGTCATGTAAATGTAACTATCGCATTGTTGCATTGGTATGATGAACTGAAACAAAACCTATGTATATGAAAAATTAGTTGGGACAGTTAGAGAAAAAGAAAAAGAGAATGCTTATTATTTGATATTTGGATCCAATTTTGCTTTTTGAATTACATTTTTTTTTGTTTCTGTTTGAAAACATTAGGTATTGAAATCTTTGATTTCTCTGTAATGTTTTCTAGTTTTCTGTATACGTCTTGTAAATTTTGTGGTGAGATTTATCACTATTTCATATTTTGATGCTCTTGTAAAAATTGGTTTTGTTTTTGTTTTTCATCATTAAATACAGTTGTTTTTCAATAAAAAATAAAGTGTGTGACTCTTTTTAAGAAAATAAAAAACAAAAATGAGCTCATTGTGGCATATTGCATGTACCTGAAGACTATGAAAGTATTTTAACATATTTTCTTTGGCAATTTTTACTGTTCATTTTATGAATTTCTAGGTAATCCTTCTCAATCATGTTCAATTTGGATGATTATTTTGCTTTTTTGTTATTTTCTAAGAGCACTTTACACATCAAGGACCTTCACTACTACGAATTATGATGAAATTTTTATGTTTGTCACTTTTACCTCTGAATTCATTTTTACCTGTTTGTGTTAACTTTGTAGTATTTTTATGCACTTTAGCACGCAGTTGTTGTGGTTTGTGTCTAGATGTCCGCCACAAAGCCTCACGCACTTTCAGGTGGGGATTTTTTGGAGGCAGCTGAATCTAGAGTTTGTGATTGATTCACGGTTCAGTGCTGGGATTAAGGGTGCTGGGATTAGGGCAGGTGATTGCTGGATCAGTGCACTGATTGGACTGGCACCACCCTAATCCCAGCAGTCTGAGTAAGATAAAAGAGGCACCAAGAGGCACGTTTTTTCCTTTCTGCTCTTTCGCTTTTACTGTCTTCCACCTCCGTGAACTGCCATCCCTCTGACATGTGTCAGTGCCTTGGAGCCAGCTGCTTGTGGACTGAAACCTCCACAAACCGTGAGCTTAACACACCTTCCCCCTTTAACTTCGGGTGTCAAGTGTTTTGGCTGAGCAAAGTGAGAAGTAGCTAAGGTAACAGTATATGTATATTTTTAAATTTGCTTTTTTCTGGTTCTTAAAGACCTCGCTGATATTGCAATGAAGTAAATAAGCATCTATGTTTTATTCTGCTAGAAGTTTCATGATCTTAGTTTAGCTTTTCCTATTAAAGTTTTAAGCTAAGTTTGCTTTGGCACGTGCCGTGTGATGAGTGAGGCTTTGTTTCTGTCTGGATGGTTACTGTCAAATTTTCTCGGTCGTTTATCAAAGAAGCCATTTCCCTTGCTTGGAATTCTGTTTCTGGCAGGTGAGTTCCCCTGGACACAGTCCTGAGCCCTATCCCGCCAGACTCGTGTCATTGTT
The DNA here is from genome assembly GCA_004363535.1 of Dasyprocta punctata. Lineage (NCBI taxonomy): Eukaryota > Metazoa > Chordata > Mammalia > Rodentia > Dasyproctidae > Dasyprocta > Dasyprocta punctata. Next base: position 4,710 of record RJWM01007491.1, on the reverse strand, counting down.
CTGAACAAAAATCCGCCTTTGTGTTTGGCATGGAAAAATCTCCTTTCCACTATTTTTCTTTCTTTGTGAGATTTGTGTTTGGTAATTTCTTTTCCCGGGTAGATGTGAACATCCTTCTGCCATTCTGTGGAAATATCCTGATGAGCCTTTGGTGACCATGACGTGGGGCCTGGGGAGAATGCGGTGGCACTAGTGTGGAAGGCCTGGCTTTCGTGGTGTGAGTGCCAGGGGACGACAGCACTGCACAGCCTCGTCCCGCTCCTGGGCTGACCCGGCGCCGCCCAAAGCTGGCCGTGTCGGGCGGGGAGGGGCGAGTTCCATCGGGACAGGGCTTCCAGAGACACGCACAGCCCTTCCCAGGCCTGGGCTCTGCTCCCGTCTCCGGGACCTGGGGTGTGAGGAGGCAGGCGATTCTGAGAATGTGAGAAGTGAGTCCGGGGAGAAAGCTGGTCCAGGAAGGCCCCCGGCCCCCAACTGGCTTCTCACAGACATTTTGGGGGACACTTGCTCGCTGTCTTCTGGGTCTCATCTCTGACCCTGTGGCCCAGCCTGTGTGCCCTCTGTGACATGGCGTGGGGTCCCCGCTGGCAGGTCCTGGCAGGTGCCTCGCTCCTCACAGATCTTCCTTTTGCTTTGAAGCTCAGTGGCATTTAGACAGTGGAATTGTCAAGTCAGTAAACTGATTCACACCTCGGTGAGTGTTACACCGGGCGGCAGCCCAGCAGGCCTCGCTCTGGCCCTGGCTGCCCTTCCTCCCCTGCCTTACCTCAGTTTCCTCACGGAGACTCCAGCAGCCACCACTGCCCACCTGCTGCACCTGCTGCGGCCCTGAGCAGACCTGCGCATTCTCTTGCTGGGAGAGTCCTTGATTCCGCGGAGGACACCTTTCTGCCTTCTCAGACTTATTCCCACACCATCTCCCCTCAATTTCCATCCCCCACCCTCTTCTCTTTCTGGGGAGACTTTGATAGAGCAGGCTTTGAAGAGGAAAGCCGCTTGTTTCCCAGGGACAGAATTCCTTATTCTGAGCTCTTCTGTGAGATATTCTTACACATGTTTGATTGCCACGGTGATGCTAAGTGATGGGTCTGGAGATCCTCCTGATTTTTATTAACTTTTCTGCTTTTCATTTTGAAGTGGGTATCAGGGCAGCACGGGGAGGGCGGAGCGTGCTTCTCCTGGGATAGGAGGAAGTTTGCGCTGGGTAGGTGCCTGCACTGACAAACTCACGGCTGAGAAATTGGCTTCCAGTCCCCTGCAGGTTCTAATCATTGCTATGCAAATTCCACAGAAAAGAACTGCAGGAGTCCTGGAGGCTGGAAATCAGTTGCATTCAGAAGGGAATAGATGCCATGTTCAGGGATTAGAAAGCCAGGTTCCCGGGCCCCACCCTGACAATTCCCTCCTCTACAGGGACTGCAATTCCGCCCCCAAGTGGAGTCGCCAGCCTCTCAGCACCTGGGTACCCAGGTTTTGCAGGGAGCAGCCAGTGCGGTGCTCTGGCTACGGTGCAGCTGTGCCCTGCTCGCTCACCGGCTGACCCTCCCAGACAGCAGCCCAGGCTGGCCAAGGCCGCCACAGGTCTCCCAGGAAGGAGCTGGGTGGAACCTCAAGGTCTGCTTGGGTCATGAAAACTCCCCTCCCAGCCCCTTCCAGCTGACGCTGATTCGGGGAGGGCGCCTGTGCTGCTGCCAGCCCCATGAATAAGTATGAGCCCGGGGATGATTTCATCCCATCAGCCAGCCAGGGCCTCCGCTGCTTCCTGACGGCCCTAGCTCTGATTCTGACAGTGGGGTTTTTGCTTTGCTTTTGAATTTCACATCATTAATATTTTTCCCTTCTAAGGTTGGCTCCATGGAAGGTGTGGATAGTCACGGATTTGTCTGTCTAGCATGTATGTGAGAATCAGAGACTCGGAGAGCCAGGAGAGGCATTGGACACTGCCTAGGCATCTCTCTCCATTGACAGCTAGGGAAACTGAGGCCAGAGAGAGGACTTGGTCTGCTTGAGTTCACTTGGAGACTTAGCTGCTGAGTTTTTCAGCTTCTAAAAGTTGTACCTACGAGAGCCATGCAAGTCCTTCTGATACTGCTCTTTTAGTCACTTATCCATCTATCCATCCTTCCATCCATCCATCTATCCATCCTTCCATCCATCCACTCACCCATCCATTTATCCATCCATCCAACTATCCATTCAATACAGGATCTTTATATTATATAAGGGAAATAAATGTAACTCCAAACCCACTAAATTTCCCATATGCCGAGTTTGTGGTCCCCAAAATTGAAGAATGAATTCTAAGGAACAATGGAGGTTAAGAGTAGGAAATTTTATTGAGGAACAGACATCTCCTGCCTGAGAGGACAAGAGGGGAGGGACAAGTGGGTTGCCAGAGACCCCACTTTCCAGAGGAAGTTTATAGAGTAAACTCACTAGGTGGGTGAAAAATCACTGGGTGGGTACAAGGTGGGAAAAACTATGATCAACCAGTAAGATTATAAGCATAACTGCTTAGGAAATATCGATTCAGTGGGGAGTGGGTCATGGACCAAGTGCCCATGGAAAGAACAAAGAGGCTGTCAGCAAGGGGTCAGCCCAAGGGTCTTGGTCACCCCGGGGGGTGGATCCCTGTCTAGAGTTTATTGGGCCAGGTGTTACCACTTATCCTATCCCTTGGGAAGGCATGTAGGCCTGGTCATTCTGTCTTTGTTTTGAGGCCTGGCCTCCAACAGATGTGCCTCTGACCACAGCTGTAATGTGTTTTTATCTTCTGTATTGGCTCTCTGGCCCCCTAGCCCTGTCTGACTGCCTACAATATTTCCACCTAAGTTCGCGGTCTGTAATACATCCATCTGCCACACCTCTTGGGAGTTATGCCATCGCTGTGACTGAACTGGGTCAAAGTGGAGGCAGGAGCTGCTGCTCTGCTGAGTGGCAAGAAGAAGAGAGGAGGGTTCAGGAAGGGTGAAGGCCCCAGAGTGGGAAGCTCTTGGGAGCAGAGTTGTGTGTGTGCCGTGGGGGGCCCTGGGCACATGCATCCTGTAGGCGGGGTGCAGATGGGCACTCTTGGGGAGGGAGGTCAGAGGTGGCAGACTGCCCTGAGCACAGCTGGACAAAGCACCTGTGAAGGGGACCTCCAAGGGGGCCAGAATTTGCACCCTGTGGGGCCAGCGGTTGCGAGGAATCAAGGTGCAGCTCTGCCGAGTTATGAACGTGCTCTCAGCGTGCAGTGAGCACGTGCCTAGCAGGGTGCTGGCTCCTAGGGAAAGCAGAAACTGATGCAGACAGCAATCTGAGCACCAGGCGCAACAGCAGGCCGAAGTAAGGTTGCTGAGTCAAAGACAGCACCGGCTGATGCCCTGGAGCCGCGCAGTCATATAACCAGGGGGTTAACGGCCCTGACAGTCAGAAACCTCCTGCATCTCTGCTGGGAAGGATCTATGAATTAGCGAGTCATTCCGGAACCTGGGTCCTAATCAATAGCACAGAGGAAGGCAGGCAAGGGTGCCGATTGGTGTCCGCATGGGCTATTAGACAATGCCCCGTGTGGCCTTGAGAGGATACTTTTGCCTTTTTTCCAAGTTTCAGGCAGTTTTCTTGAAACACCCACAGCATCTGCAGACCCAGGGTCCTGTTCGGGTTCATTCTCTGCCTCCGCATTGGGTCAGTGGGGACCTCCCTGAGCTTGCTGAGTCTCCGCTTGCTGGTCTGAGGGGCAGGGTGGCCATCACAAGTAGTAACTCACGAGCTGGGTGTGGTGGTTCATGCCTGTAATGCCAGCACTGGGGAGGCTGAGGCAGGAGGATTGTGAGTTTGAGACCAGCCTGAACTGCATAGTGAGACCCTATCTCAAAAAGACCAAACAACAACAACAACAGCAACAACAACAAAACCAAGTAGCAAATCACAGGCTTCATGCTTGGTCCGTCTGAACCCCGAGGAGCGCCATCTGTCATGAGAACAGCGTCTGAGTATTGGTTAGGGAGGACCCAGCTCCACGGTGACCCCGTGGAGCTGCAGGGTTGGAGCAGAAGCTCCCGAGAGGATAGGATGGGCCAGGGGCTGCTGAAGGCGCGGGTTCGTGTGTGCTCTCGGGGAGGGCTTGGGGTGCGACCTGAGCCTCCACCTCAGGGATGTAGGGCTGCTGGGGCCACAGGGGTTTGTGAGCAGGTCCGGGGTTCGTCACTGGCTCTGCCTTCCAGGCTACCTCCCAGCTCCTGCAATCATCCCTCTGGTTGGCATTTTCCACCCACCTCTGTGACCTGGAAGGTAGAGGGCTGTCCCTGTCCACGGGGCCCCAGTGGGGTTCAGCTCTCACCCTTTGGGGGAACTGGGTCCAATTCTTCATGCTGGGATCCAGAGAAATGGACTTGGCAGAGAGCCCAAGTTCATGTCCCTCAGCCCGGAGGGACCAACGTGCATGGCGGTTCTGACCCACAGTGCAACCCGAGAGGCCTAGTGCTGGCTTTGTCCCTGAGCTCACGCCCTGGCTCTGAGGACGCATTCACACGGCAGTTCCTCCACAAGGAGCACCTAAACCCCAAGGCAGAGAGCCCCTGACACCCATCTTAGGGTGACACTATCTAGGCATGTGGGACACCACAGGTCAGACGGCCGGTGGCTGTGCCTTCAGGACCAACATCCTCTGACATCAGGACTCCAGGCCTCTTCTAAGTACGGAGGGGACGCGATCTGGATGGGGCCATC
>RJWM01007490.1:0-77702 GCA_004363535.1 Dasyprocta punctata | reverse complement strand
TATACAACAAAAATTACATTACTCTAAAGAAGGAAATCGAGGAAGATTTCAGAAAATAGAAAGATATTCGCTGTTCATGGATAGGAAGAACAAACATTGTGAAAATGGCCATTCTCCCAAAATTATTATACAGATTCAATGCAATCCCAATCAAAACACCACCTGACTACCTCACAGAGCTAGAGAAAGCATTCCTGAAATTCATCTGGAACCAGAAAAGACCTAGAATAGCAAAGGCAATTCTGGGCAACAAAGGGAAGGCAGGAGGCATCCCAATCCCTGATTTGAAACTATACTACAAAGTTACTGTGAAAAAATCAGCATGGTACTGGAATCAAAACAGACCTGAAGACCAATGGAATAGATTAGAAGATACAGCCACAACTACAAACACACTTAGACACCTCATCTTTGACAAAGGGGCCAAGCATGTACATGGGAAGAAAGATAGCCTCTTTAACAAATGGTGCTGGTAAAACTGGCTTTCTATATGCCATAAACTAAAACTAGATCCATGCTTACCACCATGCCCTAAAATAAAGTCAAAATGGATCAAAGATCTGAATATAAAAACAGAGACACTAAACTTGCTGGAAGACAAAGTAGGTAAAAATCTTGATGACATAGGAGTAGGCAGAGAGTTCATGATCAAAAATGAAATTGCACGGAAACACTTCCCAGAATCAACAACTGGGATCTCATCTTACTAAATAGCTTTTGCATGTCAAAGGAAATCTCCAACAGAGTGAAAAGAAAACCCATGAACTGGGAAAATATCTTAGTCAATTGTTCATCAGACAAAGGACTTCTGTCTAAAACATAGAAAGAATTAAAAGAAATCAGGCCCCTAAAATTCAAGGGCCCAATCCAAAAATGGGCATCTGAGATGAATACACACTTCTTGGAGAAAGAAATGCAAATGGCAAATAAATATATGAAAAAATGTTCAACATCAATGGTCATTCGGGAAATGCAAATGAAAACAACACTGACATTCCATCTCACTCCTGAAAGAATGGCCAAGGTTAAAGAATCAAGCAACAACAAATGCTGGAGGGGCTGTGGGGAAAAAGGAACACTTCTCTACTGTTTCTGGGAGTGTAGACTGGTGCAACCATTGTGGAAAACAGTGTGGAGATTCCTCAAGAAGCTAGGTTTAGAGATCCCATTCAACCCAGTTATCCCACTATTGAGCATTTTCCCAGAAGAACTGAAAATATCATACCACAGTGATATCTGTACACCCACGTTTATAGAAACCCAATTTGTAATAGCCAGATCTTGGAAGCAACCCAAGTGCCCATCAATCAAAGAATGGATAAAAAAGATGTGGTATTTTTATACAATGGAGTACTACTCAGCTATTAAGAAAGATTGCATTGAGACTTTTATAAGTAAATGATCACGACTTGAGACCATACTCATAAGTGAGACAAATCAAACCCACATGTGTATATACCATGTTGTCTCCCTAGTGTAAGAAATGGAAAAAGTATATGGGATCCAAAATCTATAATAAATACTATGTAACGGTAAAAAGCAGCTTCAAGAGCAAAAGTAATTGGGAAGGGAAAAAAGGGTGAAAATAAAAAGAAAAGGAAAAGACATAAATCTGTATATATGTATATGTAAGATAACTAAAATGAACACACTGCTGAATGTATTCGTTATTGAGAAAGAACAATTAATACTCATATGACTGGATCAGTTTTACATCTCTATATCTGTTAATGTAAGTAACCATTTTAAAGTTAACGATACACGATATTGCAACCATTGTCAAGTTTGTATTGTCCAGTTTTGTAAACCTACAATGTTACTGTTGTGCATTTACTCTAGTTGTTTGTTTGTCTCTTTTGCTTGTTGTCTTGGTTATATATGTTTTTTTTCTTCTTCGCTTAAATAAAAAAGAAATTAAAAATACAGAAATATATTAAGATGCAATAACTTAACAGTGTATTTCTTTAGCCAAGATCAAAATTAGATTAAATAGTAATTCAATTCACTATTGGAAAACAAAATTGAAACACTTTCTAAGTCAGAGAATAAAAGAGACAAATTTTGTAAACGTGAACCAGAGTAAATTTATATTTGTTCAAATAGTCATGCAAATTAGTCAAACCAGCATTCACCTGGAAGATGTTACATTTGCCTTGGAACCAGTTTGATGAGAAAGATTCTGATATTTTGTCACTTTCAATACCTGAGCAATTTTCTAAGCCTGTGGACTTAAAAGCTTTCTTGACTAAGACTGTACAGACAAAAAATTTTATACATATACATTTCAGGTGGCACACCCAGAGATTCCGATTCAATAGATGTGAAGTAGAATTAAGAAATATGCACTTTCCAGGTGCTGTAGAAAATTTTAAGGCAGTGGATTTCTATACTCCGAGAAACTCTGAAATTTCACATGTAAAAAGTACTGAAAATGGAACTTCTTGAAAACATTCTATCAATACCACTCCAAAACTGACGATGCGCTTCCATTTAGTACGGAAATGGATCATGGTTATTCATTGAGTCACTATAAATTCTTTGTAGAAAACATGGTTTGACTGACAATATGAAAAATTATGTGTATGCTTACATTTTTTAATTATTGTGATTTAGCACACTTGATTTAATTGCAAAAAATTCTGATTTTCAATTAAAAAATGCATGTTCTTGTTCATGTATAGACAGATAGATAAATAGATAGATTTATAAATATCTAATTCTTTTGATTGCATTTCCAACTCTGTCTTGTCTAGACTGATTTAATTATATCTTCCTCCCTCTTTTCCCCAATTCTATCAATTCTATCTCCTTTGGCAATTCACTGATATATATATATATATATATATATATATATATATATATACATATATATATATTTTGAACTAGCTATAATAAATTTGTTAACACATGGTCATTTTTAAATGTTTGATTCATAATTTTATTTTATACAGAGATTATCTTTTAAGTTTTTTTAGATTTATGTTTACATTTTTTGATACCATCACAAAGTTACTTGTCTTCAACTTATTGGAAGTTCTCAGATAGAAAAGATATTTCACCAAGAAGCATAGATCTATATGAAAGAAGCCTATTGGTAGTGGTTTTTATTAAATCATAATAGATAGTTTTCAATCTAGTCCTAATTAATGATTTTTTTTGAATTTCATCTGGTCACATTTATCTTCTACTTCATTTGATAACTTGATATCATGAACTAATTATAAAATATAATATTTTCCTATTTTTGAAACAGTTTCATAATCAACTGGAATTTTTCTTTTGCAAGAATTTAAACTTGCAGTTAAGCAGTCTTTTAAACTTTAAATTTGAGAATCATATAAGTGATAGTTTTTAGAAAGAAAATCAAATCATTGTATGCCATTTGAAAATCATATATTGTCATATCTTTTTTTCACAAGATTTTTTAATAACATGATCAAACACATTGATTATTTCCAATTTAGATAATTGCAGACAAATAATTTGGCTCGGTACTTGACCCAGGGTTAGCTTTTAAGAAAAGAGATGCTCTGACATTAGTAACCCAGGGGGAAAAGCAAAAAAATAGAAGGCCAGACTCACATTCATTGAGTGTGATAATACTAATGGATGTGTTCTTAAAGTTGAGTGGAAGGAAATATTGAAAATACTTCACAGTAGATAAAAAATTATGTATGTTACCAGGCCTGGTCCTGTTATCTCTTTTACTTTTTTCTCCTTTTTTTTCCCAATAGATGATCACACAGCCCAAAATTTCCTTTATAATGCAATTTCTTTGTAAGTAATTGAACCCTTACCTGTTTCTGAGATGCTGCTCCATTTATCCTGCCTGTGGTCTTTATTAGAAAGTTGTTGATTTTAAATACCAGGATGTCAATATTGTAATGCTGATGATATGGTTTCTTGTCAGAAAAAAATTTGCAGATAAGTGGATCTATTGCATCTAACTTAGTGAAAATAGACATCAAAGAACTGCAGCATAGTGAGGAAGCCATATGAATTAGCGATACTCTGTAATTTTACCAGTAATCTATCCCTGGTAGTTATAAATTTGAGCATGTATTTTCCTATCTATCAAAAACAAATTTGATGATGGTTTCCACTTGATATCCATTTGGAAAACATTGGTTTTAACATGCAAAAATTTGTAGCCACATGTACAGTTAGAAAAAAACATGCTTCTTTTTAATATAGAGTATAACTGTTAAAGATTTGAGTGTATCTGATACTGTGCCAAATTACCTATATTAGTTAAAAATCAATAGACTTAGTCTTATCTAAAGTTACTATACTCAGATTGATTAGAATTTTCTTGACAATGAAAAGAAAAAGAAAAATTTTGAAGTATTAAGTTTGAATTTCATTTTAGCATTTTATATTTATACATCTAACACAAAAATTTAATAATAAAGTAATACTTGTGATAAAGTGTAAAAATAATACTTATGATATTAAGTGTTATGATTTATGAGGAAAAAAGTTATAGAAATAATATAAGCAGCATGGTTAATATCATTGATAACATTATTCTCAGTTAATATTGATCACTTCATAGCATTTTATCATTATCCTAAAGAATGTTAAAATTTAGTTATTAATTAAATTAAGTCTTAATTTAGTTTGCTTTAATACAATTTGTTACAGTAAAAACAGGAAATATGTTAGTATTCTGATAGGCTACATTACTGACAAGCTGTAGATCTCAAACGTATGCCAGCATATACAAGGCAATACATCTTGCTGAATTTGTGCACAATAATAAAGTTGCTTTAGTGTCTGGTTAATTGAAAAACCAGTTCATTAATGATGAAGCTATGAGATATTTCAATTAAATATTTCATATTATAATAATCTACATGAAGCATAATATGAAAATAATGTAATCCTTTAATATGAAACTTATCCAAGAATAATGTTTATTTGGTGGTTCATTTTTAAGGTAGCAAAATGTTATTATTCCATGAATATTCCTTAAAAAAACCTTAAAATGTTTGTGAAATAGTTATTAATAATAAGTAGAAATAAAGGAAAGTGTGGAGTGAATTGGACAATTTGAAAGGCAGTTATGCTTTTGAAAGGTCAAAATACGAAACTTAGTAATAATTTTATGAGAAGTAAATCATTTTAATAAATTAAATAAATTTATTTAAATAAACTATTGTAGCAATTTGTGAGAAATATGAAACGTTGAACTAAGAAAATTCTATGACAGGAGAGATTGGAGGATTTTGTATAGAAAGATAAATCTTAAACAAATGCAAGGACAAAAATCCAATTTGTATATAAGCTTGTGTTTCTCAAGGAAAATTATTAGTATACATCTAAGTGAATTTAAATATTATGAACATTTCAAGAGATAGTGCAGTACTACCCTGACATAAAGACAGATAAACTTAAGTCATTTGTAGGGAAATAGATAAAGCTAGAGATCATAATATTAAGTGAAAAAAATCAGACACACAAGCCCAAATATTATATAGTGGCTTTTATACAAGAAACTCACATTATAAATAAGCAGCAAAATAAAAGCTAGGTAATAGTAAGTAAGGAGATTTTTCTCAAGTGAGAAGGGAATGAAGAGATGAAAGAGAGGGAGGGGGAAGGAAGAGGATAAGAAAAGGAATTAAAATGAGCTATGTACACGTACCAGCTTCACACAGGAACGCAAACATTATGTACTGCAAACATATATTAAAGAGAAATATTTAAAAAACATAATATGAATATCATATAGTTCAATAAATATTTTTAAAATGCAAGAACATATATTTAAAAACCTAAAAATTCTATTTTGAAAAGTCAGTAGCTTACAGTTCAATAAGAAAACTTCCCAGGAGAAATCTTGAACATTTTTTTTTTCCACTGAAACATATATTCTCTAAAACCAACTCTAACGACTTAGGTGAAGATTTAGCATCTGAACAAAATTCAGTTTGAAAATTAAATTGCAGGTTTGACTTTTGATGAAGTAAACTAAGTATGAGATAATTCATAGAATTCTGTGTTCCATGAAAAATTAAGCAGTCCTAAATTTCAGGCATAATTTGCCATGAGTAGTCAGAAACAGGTGACTTTTATGTTCACAGGTAAAAGTTAATGACCTCATTCAGTTTAAAAGATCATAGAAGCATAAATGCCATCAGCAATATCATTAATCTATGCATTGGCTATTTATACAGTGATTGAGGCAGACTGCACAGATTAGGAGTTGTTGCTTAGTGGAACATGAACTTCTTGCAAGGTCATAAGACAAACAAAAGACAAAAGCACGGTTTTGGTTTGCAAAGCACCCATTCATTCTACACAGATTTATTACACGTGTTCTGTGTCCAAGTGCTTTTTGGTCTAGGGGCAAACTTCTGAAAAGGAGAAATGTACTCCATTCAGCCTTCAAGCTAGTTCATTTCCTTGTATCAGTAAAGTTGTTAAAATGTGCTGTCCAACCTGTTTCTCATTTTTTTCAGTGAGTACGATGCACCTGTATAGTGCGTGCTTCCAGTCAGGGCAGCTGGTGTTTGAGATCCCTCTTGCCTCATACCCACTTCAAATGTCTCTGACCATGCCAAAAACAGGTAATGCCGATTTCTGCATGTCTTTACTATACTGTCAATTCATAGTGTACAATTAAGAATTCCAAAGCGATACATTTACCCTCTGCAAGCCTCTAGGACAACCCTGCACTGCCTCTGTAATGTGAGGAGAGATAAAGTTTATTTCTTGGCACAGCTGTCTTCAGGAAGGAAACCAATCGTTGCTGTCAGGATGTCCTTGTGGCAGCACTCATCAATTATTTAGACAGCTGGAATAAAGAGATCACCCATGCTGTGCTCAGTTAACTTTTCGTGCATAGAGGTGCTGCATAGAACCCACTGATTAGTTTACAGCTGTTTTAATTAAAGCACAACATGTATGGTAACAGAGTTTCCCTTGATTTACATACCCCCAAAAAGACATACAGCTGGTTAAAAACCTTACAGCTTTGTCTGAAATCTCACTCTCATCTCTTGCAAATAAGACACACTGAAAAAAAAATGAGTTAAAACGTGTAGAGAAAGAATTTAAGTACACTGGAAAAGTTAAAATTAAGATATACTTTACTCTGTTTTTATTTGATCTTAGTCTGAGGGTGTCATAGTAATGAATATCAGTTATTGCAATCTTAAAAGTATTTTTGAAAATATGTGCATGAAAAGTGGATTAATTTCATTCTATTCTTAGTTGCACTCCTTCTGTATCTTATAACTTTGCAATTGTAAAATTCATAGGAAACAAAACTGATCAAGAAGTTAAAATGAAATAACACATATAAAAGTTATTGGACAATGTTTTCCTTAAATTAGTCACAAGATTTGTTAGAATATTCAAAATTTTCTTTTATGCTTAAGGTTGATAATTTTTCTATCCAATTCGTATGTAATATATGGAGTGTGATGGATTTCCTGTATTCTTTGTTATTTTAATATACTTTTGAAAATGAGAATAATCTTGAAAACTTAAAGCAGTGGGCACCAGCATCTTTCCTGTTGATTGATTTTGAGGATAGGAAAAATATTGAGAGCTGTCACTATAGAATCCTTTGTTTTCTCAGGACTCAGGCATAGAAACTTTGTACTAATTATTTTATTGCAGTATGATAGCACAGATGATAATTCAAAAGATCTTGATTCACAATGCTGACTCTCATATTTGCATTTTGGAAAGGACACATGAAAACAAATCAATAAGATAAACTTCCAGAAATGTAACATTTACTCAGAGCAAACTACAGATTCTAACTGATGTGAGCACTGGCTATTGTAGTTTAATGACTTCACATATTTTCTATTGTTCTTAATCGCAACATCACCCAGGTCAGAGATATAAGAACTTTTCATCATTACCATAATAAATAATTTTTCCTGATTCATAAACACTTAAGAGAAAGTAAATTTAAACCAACTTCAAAAGTATAGTGGATATAAAGTCACAGAATACACCAATTAAATTTCAACATATGCTTAATCTATATATCTCTGCATATCTATAAATATGTATCTAAAATATAAAATGATGTTTGTATATAAATCTCTCTATATAAGTTAATACATACACACCTATGCAGCAGAATTCTTCCAAGGCCTTTTCATTTATTTACTCATTTAATCCTGACAATAAGCCTATGCTTCAAGTTTTAGTATTATATTTAAAATATTCAGATATACTTTTTTTATGGATAAGACAATTTCACCACAGATGTGAAGTAATTTAGCACATGATTATACAACTTACAGGTATCAATGTGATTCAATTTACATCTTATCAGTTTAGGTCCAGAGTATGTAACTATATGTACAATAATTTTCTTCAGGATGTGAGAAGTTCAGTGTTTAAGAGAAATAACATGAAAATTTAAATCATTAGTCCCATGTTTTGCTTCTTTTGCATAATTTAGTGTGTCCTAGCTTTCTCAATAATAAATTGGTGCAGGTATGTTCCTGACTTTTGGGAATGATGGACTGATTAAATGTGCAGATATATGTCAAGCTCTAAGTAATTTTCTTGGGGATAGTAAATAATTTTAAATGATGTTATGTTTACAGTTTTATGGTAAAAATTCACAAACTCATCGTAGATGATTTGTGTATGACAACCTTAAAACTATCTCATAAAACTTCGCTCAAGTTTTACAGAATAAGAAAAACACAACAAAGGGTCTATGTGGATTTCTCCGAAGACACTTGATCCAACTTGAGCGTGAACTGTGGCTGTACACATTAGGAAGTTGCCCAGAATTTACATTATTTCTCTATCACACAGATTACAGATTCTGAGAACATTTCAGAATCTCCTGGCTCCAATGAAAAAACAAGCATTTCTCTGAATTCAACTATAATTAACTTTTTGTTCAGTTTTTTAAAAGAAATACTGAAAGCTTTGTACGCAATTTGATACCATATATCCTGTTCTCCGCTGGACTAGATATCTGAATTGACTAAGCAATCAGGGAATCTGTATGGCACTGAGGTATTGAAGAGAATGAAAACTAATCTCAGAATAGGCCAGAGTTTTAGCCCTTGGCAAAGGGACACAGCTTTAATTATCAGAGAAAATAATTTCTAAATGAATTGTTTATACAATGCCTGTTTTTCAGAAAATTGGAAAGTGCCTTGAGCTTAGTAGAATATGAGAAATTGTAGAATTTATAAAATGTGTTTGCAATAAAATGTGCTTGCAATAATAAAAGAGTAAACTAGTAAAAATTAGAACCCTGCAGCTCAAAGTTAAAATGAAGCTGGGGCACTTTCAATTAAGGTTTGTTTTTAAAATGTGCTGCAGAAAGTGAGGGAAGTTAAGTTATGGCTAACAAAATTTAACCTGGGAGGACACCTGGGACGCCTGGGAGCACAGTGGCAGTTTGGGGGAAGCACAGCCTTGCAATGCCAGGAGAACAGAAATGGACAGCAACGTTTCCAGAGCATGGTGAATCACAAAATCATCACAGAAAGGCAAGCAATGAAAGGTCTATTCCTGAAATAAAGAGTAAAAGATTTGCACAGCGAGAACAGATTCTATTTGAAATTAAAAATCTGGTTCAAAAAGACTAGCATTATGAAATAATTGAAACATACGGGGTAAAATGAATAGGACAAAACCCTTTCTTGTGACCACCCATGATTCATATTGTCTATATGTGCTATATTAGAAGTTAGTTGTCTAGGAAAAATCATTTAAATTAATTCTGTACTAACACGTGCTTGCTTTGTAATAAGTTATGTTGTTTTCTCTGTGTAATGTCATGAGATGACTGACCATCGTCATGGTATATTAATGTGACTAAAAATGTTAGTATTTAGTCCTTCTCTTCAAAAAACTTTTAGCTTTTAATTAATGAATAGATTATGATCAAGGAACATCTGTATTTTACTGAGACACTGAATGACATCTTTCCTTAAAAATTATCTTTCTTACACTGTATTTCCAAACTCCATAGATTTTTTTTCTCTTAGATTTAGTACATGTTTGCAGCATTCTTTATGGGAAGTGAGTACATGTCCATAACACATTTTAATTTTTTTCATCACATTCACCTACATTCTATCTCTTAGTCCCCAATCCATTTTCAAAAATCATCCCTATTTCCTATTAATATATCTTTTATTATTTATTTTGATTCCTTGTGTGAAACACCTTTACTCTGTTTCTCCCATTTGTTCTTCACCATATCCATACAGCTTTCTTTATTCTATCTTTTTTAATTCTGCATACCCAAGATGGCCTAGGAGCAGTGCTGTCACTTGTCAATGAGGAAAGTCAGCCCCAGGTAAACAATTGTTATCAGTGCCACTCTGATGCCAGGCTCTGGCTGTATTCTCAGGGGTGACACTGTATAGTAGAAACAACACAGGACTTGAAACAAAACCTCTACTTGTTCTAAGGTAAAGATTACTTGGGCAAGTAATTTCACATATTTAGTCTGTGAGTCTTCCTTCTTGCAACTTTACAAGCACCAACCTTAAAATTATTTTTACCAAACATTCATAGTACATAGAATTTTCAGTAAAAACAAGATTTCTGATTTTCTCACCAAAATAGTCTCTGAAGAAAAGTACCTATACTAGTATTACTATACTTCTGTTTTACTTGAAGCAGTTTTATTCTGATGCTGAAACTTATCAAATTGTGAGTCTTAAATTAAAATTCATTGATTGATAGAATTCTATAATGATGCAGGTCAAGTAACTGCCATGGGATAATAGCCATAGTACAATAATTCTGTCTGATCATTGATGATGAACTACTGTTGGTATTAACGATATGGTTGACAGATATTCTCATCATTTTATTCATATATACGAGAAAGTATTCTAGCATACCTAATTATTAACCATTTATGTAGTGATAAGGAAGACTTCACAAGACTGCACTAAATCAAAATTCACAGCACAAGTAACTGTAATATGGTAAATAAATGAGCGCGTGGAAGTTCCAAAATGCTATGATTTTCACTGCCTATTTTATCATGCTTCTGAGCTTTGAAACCATACAAAAGAGAACAAGACTGACATTATTTACAAGGGAATTTTCACTTGGTCTAGATGAAGTAAAACAAAACAAAATGAAACAATTATTCTGAGTACTTTACTGATATTTTCACTAGCCAAAAGGGTGAAATGCAAAATTAACCCAAAAGAGAAACACACACTGAGTCCATACTGTCGTAATGTTGTAATATATAGTTCAGAATTAAGAAGAATTTTTTCTCCTGATTTAAGAAGATCATTATCTTAGTCCATTTGGGTTACTGTGCCAAAATTCAATTCACTGTGTAACTTTTTAACTTCAAGAAATTATTTCACATCTTTCTGGAGATTAAGGAAACTATCATAAAGATTCGGTGTCTGATGAGGACCCTAGTGTCCCTTAAATAGCTGTCTTCTCACATGGTTAAATGGGCAAACAACCTTTGTGGGAGCTCTTTCAAAGGGGACTAAACCTATTAATGATATCACTGCCAACATGATTAAATCATCTTAAAAGTGCCCTATCTTTAACATCATCACCTTGAAGTTTAGAACTTCATCACTGTTTCAACTAGACAGTATCCTGAACATTACAGTCATACTTTTTATGACTATAATTTATGGTCATATTTTCAGTTTCATGTGATGCATTTATATGGCAATGTGAATATAATTTTAGTTTTCTTCTCTTTTTAAATTTATGAAATCATTATTCCTTAGTAAAGTATTTTAAGCATTTTATTTTCAACTACTTATGCTTATGTTTCTTTTTGGATAATGCGCCAGATTCTTAGATTCAGGATACATTTAATTTTCAATACCTATTTCATGAGTAACTCATTGAGATGGCTTAGTACAGAATTTAAAGTTGTACTCTTTCTAAAAATTCATGATTCTCATTTAGTCTTCAAGAAAAATACATAAAAAGCCATGTGAGAAGACAGCTACAAATTGATCACCAGTTTTCAATCCATCACAATCCACCCTGGTCAACTTGATAACCACAAACATTTCCTTAAACCATAGTCTCTAGTGAAAAGGTTCACATCTCTTGATCTGTTCAGATTTACATTAATATAACAATTACATATGTATAATTCTTATTGCACTCATTACTGCACCAAAAGCAAAATACTCAAAGAGAGACCAAAATTCAAGGTTAAAACCATAATCCTTTGATTAATTAACCTGGTTACAAACATATATATATATATATATATATATATATATATATATATGAACAATATTAAAATCATATTAAAAGAACTATTACAGTCACAGTCTTTGCTTCCCACTAACTTTTAACATGGCATGGCAAGACTAAAACACACTATACTTTTTCCTTCAGGTGAAGGGCTTCAGTTAATTTTTTCCATTGTCCTATTCTTCTCAACAACATTCTCTTCTACGTCATCCTTGCAACCACAGTTCCACTAGCGCCTTCTCTCTGGCCCAGTGTTTCAAATCACTCTACTGGCTCTTTGCTCTTAATTTTCAACATAAATCTAGTCAAAAGCTCCCAATAGTAACCATGCTACCATCCAAACAGTAGACTGCACTGAAATTTTTTCTGCCACCCGTGTAATATCTGTAAATACAAGCAAAATGCAGACCAACTTACAGCCAAAATACAATACACTACCTGGGATTCAGCAGTTGATGAAATCCTTCATTTTAAATGGCAGCATTTCTATCACTACTCTGGTTTTCCAGGTTCCCCAGTCTCCAATATAGTTTTCAGCCTACAGGGTTTCCCTCTTTGACCAATCTCCAAAAATCTTTCCAAATTAATTTCGAAGGTTCTTTTATTTAGCTCACAGTCTGTGCAGGTTTCAGGCCATACTCAGCTGGTTCCAAGGCAAAGCGGCTCATAGTAGAGGCCAACAGTTCATGGTGGCAGAAAACAGCAAAATAACAAGAGCAAAAAGGAAGGAGCACAAAAGAAGTCTCTTTAGGTCCCTTATATTGTATGTAGGCCACACACACTAGGGTGTAGCATTCACACTCATTTCAGCATTGGACTATGAATTAATCAAACTCTAGAAGTCTACCTCCATTACTGAATGATGCTCACAAACCATAACATATTCTAAATAAGATCTTTTCCCAGCTAAAGAAAAATGTTAATGAGTTAATTCATTGCAGTAAGAAATTTCCTATTTCTTTCACTTCTGCAAAAAATAGAATCTTTTCAATATAACAGTATTTCATGTGAAATTTGAAAAAGTATGATTTTTTACTTTCATTTTTACCTTTATTGTGTGTTAGAAACATATTCAAAATTATATGTATATACGTGTACATATATGTGTACATATTTGTCTATATTGTCATTTTTGCTACAGTTTCATTAGCTAGATACATCTCATGTCATGCATTTCATGTTTGCTCAGCCTTTCATGTTTTCATTTTTAGGGTGTATGTGTGTATGCTTGACACTGTCAATGAAAAAAATGGGGAAAATATTTCTTTTTTCATACAAAAAAATACATGATATCCTTAGTCCTGGATTATGAGTCTCATCCCTAGTTCTAAAATCAGCCTCAAGTCATGTGTTTGTGCTTTTTTGTCAGTTTGCACATGATAAAAAAAAGAAAAAGAAAGAAAGAATCAGATTTATGTTGATGAACAGTGTCACAGCTATAATAGAAGTAGTAGTTTATGCATTTATCGTATTCTAACTCAGAATTTTGGCAGAATAAATATGGGTTTCACCCTCCTGAATTTTTAGGTGTTATTTTCTTCCAGCCTCAGGACTTACACATGCAAAATAGAATTTTTAACACTTCTTTCATTTATTTTCTG
Organism: Dasyprocta punctata; assembly: GCA_004363535.1. Lineage (NCBI taxonomy): Eukaryota > Metazoa > Chordata > Mammalia > Rodentia > Dasyproctidae > Dasyprocta > Dasyprocta punctata. The sequence continues at coordinate 63,897 of RJWM01007490.1, read as the reverse complement.
TGAAGTCTAAATTTAAAAACATTTTCAGTGTGATAGTAATTGTAAAATGCTTAGCATGTAATCTAGTATATACTCATTTTCCCCCAAGTCCCTCAACTCAACATCTCGTCTTTTTTTTTTCCATAGAAGATAAAGAATATACTTACTGTGGTTTTGATCTTGACTGTCCCCAAAGATTCATGTGGTAAAAAAGCAGGTACTCAGGGTGCTGCCCTTGGAAAGTGGTGGAACCTTGGACAAGGTTGTTAGATCATGGGAAACATGTCGCTGAGAGGGACTGTGGGACTCCAACCACTTCTTCATTCTTTGCCTTCTAGCTTATGATGTGAGCAGTTATACTGTCTCACATGCTCCTGCCATGATGTGCTGCTTCACCACAGGCTTGAAACAATGAGATCAATCATTTATCAGCTGGAACATTCAAAGCTGTGAGCCATGATAAACATTCTTTTCTTCATAAAAACAAAAGAAAAAAATACAAATAAGCAAAAAAGAGCACACAAGAATTTAATAAGGATAGTGGTTTGTTATTAAAATATGATTCATTTTCATTTCCAATAACATTATATTTTCATATTCATTCGATATTTTGTGTAATCAATTAAATGGATCTGCCTATACAGCTGAAAAAATGAAACTTCTAACATTTTTGCCCATAGCACATTAAAGTTTTCTCATTTTTATCTTGGATAGACTCCATATCTGCTTGATATAATTTATGTCTTACTTACAAAGCAACATGACCCAAGAGCCCACTTATTCAATGACAAATATAAATTACTTATGAGTTTACAACGTGTGAATAAAATGGCTTATCCAAGCACATATGCAACATTGGAGTACTACAATTGTTACATAGCATATCTTTTTTATTTTGTATTAAGGTCAAATACAAGTAAAAGAAGTATGGCAGAAATATTTTAATTAAACATATAAAATTTTTCTTCACAGGAACAACTTAAGTAACACAAGTAGATAGTTATGAAGTGGCCTTCAATACTAAATAAATGTCAATATTTGATATAAGATGACTCATTAAAATACATATTATAACTTAATAATTCCCTTTATATTATTATTTGGTCTTTTCTTTTATAAATACAAATACTCTGCATTGCATTTAAATATGTTTTACCAGCAATACCTTACTTATTGATACATTTGAAGACCATAATAAAAAATGTTCAGTTATCTTTCTATTCAGCAACTAATAAGTGAGCTTGTTCCTGTTGTGAAGTGATTAATTACTTCCAGACATTCTAGTGGATGAGGTCTGCAGATTATATGTTTTTGTGACCTGAAATACATGAAAAATATAAAGGAATCTTTACAATCCTTTTGCTATGGCAGACTGAAAGGAATGACTCATTTCTACCCAACCAATAACTATGCATGATGGTTTATATTGTTTTGTAAAAATTCCTATTATGAAATTCTTAAGTTGATCACTTAACATTGTTATTTGGATACAAAAATACAGTGTCAAACTATTACAGGAGCAAGGCAAGAGAATCAAGATGAGTCTAATTTAAATCAAGAAAACTATTTCAATAGTAAAAAATAAAATAGCATCAATCTACAACAAAGCAGACTAGGTTTGATTGCTTCTGTTTCTATTACTTGCAAGCTATAGGGCCAGGGGTTTAGCTCAGGGGCACAAGCACCTGGCAGGTGTGAGGTTGTGAGTTTGATCCCTGGTACCAAAAAGAGAATAAGTTTATTACTTGCAAGCTGTAAAGTTCTGAGATATCAATTAATCTAGATTTCATATTATATAAAAGTTAAAATGGATATTTTTTAAAACCATATCAGTATTTCAGATAATATATGATTAATATAGGTTAAAATAAAGCTAGTTATGTGATTTTTAAAAATAATTTGTCATCATTTGTTTAAAATTAAGTCATTTTAGGGCACATTTTCCTTTAGAAAAATTGAGAAAAAAGTAAGAGAGTTGTCATATATTATTTCTCCTCCCTCAGTAAAACTTTTGTTACTAAGAGCTTGCTATCCTATGTTACATTTGCTTTAAGTAAAGAACCAGGAATGATACATTAGTATTTACTACAATTCAAATTTTATATTAGTTTGTACTCTGTATGTGGTGTCTTTGGTTTTTGAAAGCTTTAAAATGATAATTTTGATCTGGTTTTAGTCTTAGTTCTTTAGTCCTATCTAATATCCACTACATACATAGTTCAATTTCCTTCTCCCCTAATACAGTAGGAAATATTCATAATTGAAAGTGATCATAAATGAAAATACGCATCATGAGTATTGGGAAGATCTTGAGCATGTATGCTTGTGTATATGTTTTTATTAATGTAAAATTATCTGGGTTAAAACTATGTATATATAAACTTACCATTTACCTTTGTCTTTCATAATTTCTGTAAACATGGTTTCTTCCTATCCTTACTCTCAAACAAATACAGATAATTGCAAAAATAGTTTTTAATTTCAAAAAGTATGTAAAGGACATATCAGGCTCATAAAAATGAAAAGTAATGACAATACATAGCAAATTTCTTGATCTCTCCAATACCCATATCTTTTCAGCCCAGGTAGCAAAAATGTTCAGAACAAAAAACAACACACAGAAAGAAAAATCAGAAGTATTTTCAAACACATTTATTTTTTATGTCACCCTGAAACTTTCTAACGAAGTATGACACAGTTAACATTCCAAATAACATTATTATTGAATTGTTTGTGGCTATTTAATCTGTTTGAAATCAGAGTCAAATGAGACCATCGCTACTTAAATGGTTTCTATTTCATAAGGTGATTTAAAAATGAATCTCAACTTTCATTTGAGAAAAGAAACGTTTGCCACCACAGATTAAACACAGCAATAGTGGGAACTGGCTGTTGCTTTTCAGAAGGAACTAAAATTATTTGAAATGAGGAACTTACAGAAAACTAAGATAAGGGAAAACTCAGATTTTGGAATGTGGTGAACATTTTGGATGATTTTGTTTTACACAAGAGCATAAAGTACCTTGGTGGCTTAGCTTATGGTAATTAAGAGAAAAGAAAATCAAGAAATACTTTATTTTCAGTACTGTCTTGTATCTGAAGACTTTGCAGTATGAAGTATGGCAGTATCCTTCCATAAATTCCTCCCAATCTGATAAGGTTGCATTTTTAGTTTTTGAAGTAAATTTAACACTTCACTTTTACTCCAGGATCCTTCAATAAATTTTATGTGATATGGTATTAGAATCCACAAACTTTAAATTTATCTGGCGCTATCTCCATTTGATATCTGTGGTTTTGCTTCTGCCAGTGCCTAAATAAATTACTTTTATCATTGCCAGCTTATTAGTGTCTGTTCTCTCACTTTTAAGTCTTTTGCACTTTGTCCCTAAGTTGATTATAAAGTTGAAAAAGAAATACAAGGCATTTTCTTATTTTAATTATGTAATTACTTTCAGCTAAAATAGCATCATGACTTTTATTTTTTTCTAAGTGTATATTTCTACTTATCTAAGTATTCAAAGGAATTTTGTAGGTATAAAGACCAAACTAATTTTCCTGTATAGAACAGCTATTTTAATCTATCTTCTATCTTTCTAATTTTTCTTCTACTCCCTTATTTTGCTGACCAAACCTTAGGTAACTGTCTAAGAAAGGACACAAAAGAGGAAATTATTTTAAGAGTATTCATGTTTTGTAATACTGTTATTTTATATTTTCGTAACATTTTACCTGAATATACACTTTTAAGTTGCAAATACTACCTCAAAACTTTAAAGATTTTGCTTAACTGCCTATTTTTTTTTTTAAATCTCCAAGTGCCCTGTGGAGAGTTCTGCTCACTCCTGATAGCATAGTATCTTAATAAAGAATATTTCACAATTTTGATTATAGTAATTGAAGTTTTTTAGGGTTCTCTCATCTTTTTATTTAATTACCCTGCAGTCCTTTAATTTTACTTCACTTTTTTTTTCACTTTTTTCTGGCCATTTTCCTTATCAGTGTAGGTCTGTTGTACACCATGTTGACATTCCTGGTGTACATGATTCATTTTAATTATTTCTCAATGACTTTTTAAATTATCTTCTTCATGTGTTATGTATTTCTTGACGATTTTACCTTGATCTTTTTTAAACAGTATGATTTTGTTTATGTTTTTGATCAATGTTCATTCACTGTGTAAACATTTAGAACAAAAGAGCTACTAGATATCTTAAGCATAATACAAGTCAGACTTTATTACTTGGCTATCTCAGAGTGGCAATTTTTCTTTAAAATAGATAGTTTGCTCAAATACAGTTCACATTAAGAAGATCTTGCAGGCAGGGCATTGTAGGTGTGATACTCTTCCAAAGTGCAAACAGTAAATTTTAATTTGGTGGAACAAACAATACCCCTGAAAGAGTTAGCTTTCTCTGGAAAACCAACCCATTTATATCCTTTTGTCATGCATTATGCTTACTTATTATTATTAGGCTGTCTAAATTTTCACTTGAATTCCTCTATGTTCAATATGCATTCACTAAATATACATTAAAATTACTAAGCGTATACTTCAAAAACATCAATACACAATCACTATCCTCTTTATTTTGAAAAATTAGGTGAAATATGTAATCTCATCAGTTTCAATGTATGTCAGAAATGGTAAATTATTTTGAACATCTTAGTATTTGGGGACTTTCTCTTTTCTTCTTATACTTAAGATAGAGTTTTATTTTTATTTTTATTTATGTATTTATTTTGTGGCACCAGGAATCGAACTCACAACTTTGTGCCTGCCAGGCAGGCGGTTAAGCCACTGAGCCAAACTCCCAGCCCTAGCTTTTTGAGACAGGGTCACACTATGTAGCTCAGGCTGGCCTTGTGCTCATGCAGCCCAAGCCGGCCTCGGACTTACAATGCTCCACCTCCCTCAGCCTCCCGAGTTAAGATAGAATTTTAATAAAAGCAAAAGTAGGTCCCAGGGTGAATAGTTTGAAATTATTTACAGATTAAAAATGGTACTATTCAATGGAAAACTTTATTTTAAAATTTGAGATATATTGCATCATTTATCATACCAAATACCATGTTCAGTTTGAATAAGTTGTCCTTTAATACATATTTTGTTTTCTGTTTTCTCATAGTGGAGTTCTTTCCAAGAATCCATATTTTAATGTGCCTATGTTTTGGTTTGGAGTTGAAATGTCACCTAAGGGTCATGTATTGAAGTCCCAGCCTTGTGGTACTTCTAGAAAGGAATGGGAGCTGTGGCAACTGGAAAAAGAAAGTTAGGTACTTGGGTGTTAGTTGTTGAACAAGACACTGGAAACTGAGGTCCTTCCTGTGTCTCTTTCAATATGATGTGAGCAGCTTTGCTACACCATATCCCTTCCATCGGGAAATATTGGAAAACCTTAGGCCCAAAATGATTGGCAAAGTGACATGGCTGACATCTGAAGGTGTTGCCTGAATTCCTGAGTTAAAATGAGTCTTTCCTCTTCTTAAAATGTTTATCTCTGACATATCTTCACAAATGTGAATGGTATCACTGTCTATATCTAAATTCTCATGTAGCTTATGAGCCTTTTGAGACTAGTAATCAGGTCTCATTAATTTTTATTTTTTTCTAAATCATATGTAATATTTCAATTATTACATTAAAAACTGACTTCAGGATTTGAATTACAGTATGAGTAAGTCTGGTTTTTTTTTTGTTTGTTTTTTGTTTTTTGTGGCACCGGGGATTGAACTCACAACCTCATACCTACTAAGCAGGCACTTAAGCCACCGAGCCAAACCCCCAGCAGTAAGTCTGTTATTAGCTTTGGAACCACAAAGGAGGTTTAACAATGAGTATTTTATGTATTTTGTCCTAAGAAATCAAATAAGTAATATATAATTGAGTATATGAACAAACAATCCCTGTACTTTAGCCACATGGATATCAATAATACATATGCGTAGACTTTTTTATCTAGGTATATATAGTGCACATATGTATATACTGATATTTTCATTTCTGATTTTCAATCTTTGTTTTCTGTTTCTCTCATATGAAAGAGAAGACATGTATATTGTTGATTGCCCTAAAAATAAGAAAAATCATGTATTATTTTTGTTTCAATAGAAGTCACATCTTATGACTCTAGACTTAGACCCATTTCTATCTATAACATATAAGACAGACAAATTTTAGGCTAATAGTCTAGTAGTACTTTATATAAAGTATGAAAAGTAAAATCACTTTAAGCCTTCTATAAAAATTAAGATCAAATTTGTTGAGTTTCAGAGACTTTGAAAAACATGATATGTATTTTTAAATTGATGCCTTTTTATATATATTAATGTACACTTGCTCACCACAGTCATGGAATTTTAATGAAGATTTAGCTTACTACTAAAATGGTAAGCTTCAAATTAAGTGGATTTAGAGCAATCTGTGAATCACTTGTAGTTTGAAATTTTTTTCTTGTAATAAAAATGAAAAAGAATTTTGTTATTGGAACTGATGTTCTAATTCTAACAGATGTTTAGATGTAATAGAAGTCATTTATAAAAGGACTCTAAAGCAAAATACATAAGATATTCTGAAAGTAGCTTTTCAAGTACATTTTACATGATGTACATCTAATTTCATGTGCAATATAAAATCGTGTCTGGAAAGCAGACTGATAATTGCTAGTAATTTTCTCCCCTTATTTTAGAAAATTAATTTAAGACTAAAGAATAAGATGACATTTAAGCTAGGAAATAATACATTACTGCCCAAATACCTCAATTTAGTTTTATCTTTGGAATTAGATAGAAGAGTATAGTAATAGTAAAAAAAAACACCTTTATAAAGAATTTAATGAACATAATGTAACTTTGGAAACTGTACAGTAACAATAGAGAATTTTAATTTTTTAATATCTTTTAACAAGATCTCTCATTTTAAAAGTATGATTATCTAATGTCATCACCAGTATAATTTATGATAACATATGCACATGGGTAGATTAATGTGTAATTATTCTTGAAAGAAAAAACTTATAGTGCGAGGTTGAGATTGCATTTCTTAAATTCTTAAATTTGATATCATGTGTTTATATTCTTTGAAGAGCTAGCATCTGAAGTAATAAAACGAGGACAAAGCAATCAGTTCTGAGGTCAGTAAGTATATGACTTCAAGGTCAAGCAAAGCTTTAGATATTTAAGAATAAGCCAATGCTGGAGACTCAGGCTTTTAAGATTCATTAATATTTAACAGTTATTAGCCAAAAGCTCCTGACAATTTTCTTTGCTACAAAGAACTTTACTTTAGTGGCTCCATATAAAAATATCTTAGGAGATTTCATTGATTTAAGGTGACTTTGGTTTATTTAGGAAAAAAGGGTAATACAATATCCATGTCCAGGTTTTTGTTTGAATTATTTGATGACACAGTTGTATTAGGATTTTAAACTGAAAAATATTTAAATAAGTGCAGTAAGAGAACATGGTATACGGTGAAAATTTTATTACATTTTTTTGTGTGGATCATCACTACATTATAAATTGGTATGATAAATTATTTTAAAACACATTTATAATCTATGCCTGAAGCAAAAATGACTTGTGAGGTTAAGACCAATTGAAAGTAAACATTAGAATATTTGTGTACTTTTTATGAATCATTGACTATTTTTGCCATGTTAGCATGTCATTAGGGAAATAAATGTTGGTTTAATCAAAAGAGACTGCTTATTTGGAAATCTTTGCTATACCAGAAAATATCAGCAGAAACAGACCTATCTGGAGTCTACTAACCCTTCAGAGGCTACTCAAGAATTAGAATTCTCACATTAACCAGCCATCTTCAAATGACAACCAAATTAGCATAAATAAAATGTGTGAATAAAAATCCAGTAGTGATTATATAAATTAATTACTTCTCAAATAATACCTAATAATTGACTTCCAAGTTAATCTTATAAAATCACCTATTTGTGTTCTTTAGTGCTGTTCTTGACCTCACAATGATCCTCCTGCCTCAGCCTCCCAAGTGCTGGGAATAAAGGCGTGTGCCACCATACCTGGCTCTCATTTGTCTTTTTAAGTTTTGTTCACATAAAATAGTACTTCATAAGTAACTGTAAAATGATATATCTATCACTGGCTATTCTTTTTGTAAATTTCACTGAACATTTAAAAACATTCAAAAAATTTTTAGCTCTAAAATTTTTAATTTTCCTTTAATGTGGGTAATTTAAAATATGTACCTATTTTTATAAATTTCAAATATGCTACTATAAGAATTATAAACAATGAACAGCATGAATTAAGCACATTAAACCCTACAGTTACGAAATATGGAGTTAAAAGGATAAAAATGTCAACTGCATCAAAATATTTTAATGATTAAATTATTTTGCTCTTGGAGAATATAGTTGGTGCCATGAACTGATTATTTTTCTGTTATCTTATTCTCATTCTTTTAAATACTGAACATCGTCTTCGGGGATATAAGCTCATCCCAATAAATAAAATCTGAGTTCTGTTCAAATTTTTATTTTATTGATGGAATTTCATTATGTTCTCTTCTTCACATCCACATTAAAGGAAGATAGATTACTAGCAAAGAACTAAGAAGTTTTTTTGTCATTGCTAACATATGTCGTGCTCGGAATTTAAAATGCCCTGTGATCTTTGGTTTCTCTGTTTTTAAACTTTAAAAATAATTGGCTAATACACTAGTAAGTCTATTTGGTTTAGAGAGAGATTCATTTCTCCAGAGGATAACTACCTGAATTCTTAGTATATGGTGGCAATTTAATGCATGTTTTAAGAAGTTAAGAATGTGTATATATGCATATGTGTATAAATAAACAGTGAATCTGAAGCTGAATTAATCACATACCTACCATATCTCACTGTTTTTGAGTCTTCACTAAAATTATTAGTTGGTAGGACTTGATTTATTCCAATGATCTCTGTGTATCTAAGAAAATCTGAACTAACTAAACCTCACTTAAAATGATAAAAAAGTAGATTTTAATAGGACATTATTACAAAAGTGAAAAATACACCTCAGTGTAGAACAGGACTCAATTCTGTATATCAAAATGAGTGTGTAAGGAACAGAATGGGGAAGAGAGGAAAGATTGTGGATGAACAATTAGTAAGAGCAACTTCAAAGTGAAAGGAGAATTTCTGGCTAAACTGATTAACAAACTTTTCACTGAAAGAAGGACAGAGTGGTCGCACATCACCCATTGGATGGAGAAGGATGACAAATTTCTGCAGAAATGGAGTTTATCAGGTATCTAGAGTATGTCTATTCTAATAAACCAATTTAGTCAAAATTAGGCTATGCAAAGGTAAACATAGAAATCAAAAGGTGAAGATCTACTTGAGAAGAGAATTCAGAGGATACTTACTAAAGTTCAGTCAAGAAGAAAAATCTTTGTCAGATTCGCAACACTTCATTGCAACTATTTTCCTGATCATGCTGACTAGTTACTATAGATCAGTGGTTCCCATAAGGGGTGTATTAACCCCACAATGGGATATTTCACAATATCTGAGGACATTTTTGGTTATTTCTAACAGAAAAATTGTTACTGGTATCTTATGGTAGAGGCCAACTGTGCCACTAAACATCCTATGCTACACAGGATGGTTCCTTACAAATAAATATCTCTTTCAAAATATTAATAGTGTTGAAGTTAAAGTTATTAACAGCAGTTATGTACATTTTAATGCTTTCATTTGTATGCTTTATATGAAATACATTAGTCAAATTTAATACATCAGTGCTTGAAGAGGCTCAACAGTCTACTGCAGGTAAACCATAGTTTCTAAATTCTGTAATGCATTTTGTTCAAGATTATTCACCCACTTAATTTATTCATTCTTTGGTTATAAAAGTCTTCTTACAAAATATTTTTCATAAGAAGAACATTTCTTATATTTATCAGTGATGCGTCATGATATATGCTGTAAGAAAGACTTTAGTAAGATTGACATTTGTTTTTTGTTTGTTTTTGGATTTTTGGTTTTTAAGACAGGTTCTCACTATAAAGCACAGGCTGGCCTGAAACCCTAAGTGATACTGCCTCAGTCTCTTGTGTACTGGGATTACAAGCATGTGCCAATATACAAGGTTAAAATTGACATTTGTTTCACTTTTACTGTCCGGAAGTAAGTGTTCTTGTAAATAGAATGTCTCTGTATTATTCATGGAACTATGCCCACTTCTAAAGTAGTCAGTTTTCACTCCCAATCAGCTGAAAAGCAAGCCAATGAGAACGCATGATTTTTCAATCAGAAACATGAGCCACAAATATAACAGGCATGATTTAGGGCCCAAAAGGTGGGAAATACTGTCTCTAGACCAAAGGCCATGTGCTAAGTTATAATTTGGGAAATTCACTCTTATAGAAAGTTATAATGAATGCAGCTGAAAATTAGCAATCTTTGGGCTATAAGTGCAGCTCAGTGGTAGACCACTTGCCTAATATGCACAAGGCTGTGGGTTCAACAAAACAAAACAACAACAGCAACAAAAGTTATCTGTTTATTCATCTATTATCTATCTATCTATATGTCTGTCATCTATTTTCTCTGACAAATAAAGTAAGACCAAGGCTGAAAAATACAGACAAAAGTAAAAAGAATAACTCAGTTTCTGTATAGGTACCACATACTGACCAACTGTACCACTAGAATCCCATAGCTCTATTTCACTCTTTTTTCATTCCTTTTATTTTAACAAAGTACAATGGTACTTATTAAATAACTGCCACACACCAGACACTGTTTATATTTTACCTTTTTAAGTGAATGTTCTTCAAAAATATTAAAAGCCTTATTAACAGGAATATACTTCATTGTGAAGTATGATATCATTTTCTTAAAGGTCATTTAAGATAGTTATATCAATAAGTTCTTCCAATTCACTCATAACAGATCATTAATAAACATATTCTTAAGGAGATATGTGCCCACCTCTATAATTATTCCATAATGGTGAATCTTAGAAAAAAATTGGTAGGTTTAAATGTTATGGATATTGTACAAAACTTTGAGGCATTTTGACAAATTACCTTTTGGAAAGTTTCTGCTAATTTACACACCACCAACGAGAGAGACTATATGGGCAGACTTTCACCAACAATTTTATCACGGCTAAAATAAATCATCAGTTTGGTGAAAAATATGTTGATTTTTCTTCTTAAATTACATATTCAAATGCTATAATTAATAAATATATTAATGTTTTTATATTAGTAGCTTTAATTCCTTTTCATTTTTCTAGGTAATATATTTTCTTGCAGTATAAGTAAAAGTGCTGCTTTTGCTATAAAGTATTGTAGTTTTCTTTAAGTCAGTCAGTGGACTTCAAGATAAAGAATATCTTTAAACTACTTGCTACTCTTATATATCTTTTCATTTTTTCCTTTGATTCTCTAGCATTTGCAGTAAGTGAAGGAATATGATTAACAGTAAGTTCTGCCTTTATTATTCCTTCAATAGGATTTGTATAGCCTGTCTGTTCATCTAGAATGTCCAAATAAGCAAAGTAATAACAGATGATTGTAAAACAGGACAAAAATTGTGATACCAAATCTAACCAAGATTAAAGTAATATCAGTTTTGGAACAAATGACTATAAATCCTGATGCATATGCTGGATCTCTGATCATGAGATGTTAGGTGGATGGGGTTTAAATACAATAAGCTAGCATTTTTTTTTAAACAGGAGACTAATGTGATGGTCTGAAATCATAACTACTAGTAACAACTTGTAGTTTTGAAGTCATTTACACATTCTGCTAGTGGAAAATTGTTTCTCAATTTTGTAAGATGAACTGATTTAATGTTTAGTGTTTCTATAGTAATACATCTTGTATAACATACTATTTATGATGATAGAATCATGTGTTCAAAATACAAGCAATTTTACAGATGACTATGAATGTTATATACCACTCTATCATTATGACGTTGATGCCCATTAATCATTTTTGCTCATTTAAAACGTACTGTTTGGCTGCTACAAAAGTAATGACTATATTATAATTTGACATAATGACACTTACAGAAACCTTAATTCATACGGAATGTGACCTAGTGTATGAATAGTACCAATTAAAAGTCATGTTTGGACATCAACAATTTATGGAAATAATATTTAAAAGAAAGCAATTAAATTGTGATAAAGAACAGTTTTATTCAGCCTACTCTGAAAATACGACTCAATAAATTCATATATTGTAGACCTCTATTTTTTGCTAGCACTTTTTTAAGGAGTTGTTTTAGGTTCACACTAAAATTAAGTGGAAAATATAAAGATACACAATACACCCTGTATCACCACATATGTCAACATCCCCCAAAAAGTGGTGTACTCTTTGCAATTGATTAATTTTTATTTACACGTTATCACTCTCTGTTCTTAGCTTACAATCAGATTTACCCTTGATGTTGCTATTTTATATAGTTGGGCAAACACATAACATATATCCATGATTGCAATATCTAGAAATACGTTTTCACTCTCCAGGAATTCCTCATACTTGCTCTTTCCACTAGAATTATCAAGTGTTCATCATTTAATTCTCTTTTGAAGCTCAACAATAAGAAAAAAAAGCAACCCAATTTAAAAATGGGACAAAGACCATAATAGCTATCTTATGAAAGAAGATATGTATGTGGCAATGAAGTATATGAGAAGACAATTTTCATTGTATGTTATCTTTCAGGAAATACAATGATAAGAGACCACTAGACATTTATTAAAATAGCCAAATTGAAAAACATTGATACCACCAAATATTGGAAATAATATGAAGCAATAGTAAGCTTGATTTACTCCGGATTAGAATGCAAAATGGTACAGCCCCTTTGACATATAGTCTGGCAGTTTCTTATAAAATAATAATGGAGTCAAGTGATCACAGAATGAAACTTGTGAAATGTTAAGGAAAAATAAGTCATTCCTCTTTTTTTATTTGTTTATTTAAGAGAAAATAGATACAGAAGATAGAAACAAAAAGCAAAAAAGACAGACAAACAACAATAACAGATCTGATATGATAACATTGTAGGTTTACACACTGAGGTGGCTGAAGTTTGACAGTAGTTACAATATTGCATATCATTACCTTCATAGGGGTTGATCATATTGACAGATATAGACATGTAACATTTATCAATTCAGGAATATTAACTTTTCTATTTCAATAGCTAATGTATTTAGTAATACAGTTTTTTAACTGTCTTATTTATGCATATTTATAAATTTATGTCTTTTTCCTTTTCTCTTCCTTCTTTCCTTTCCCCTTAGAATACCTCTTGTTATCATTGAAATAACTACCCATAACATCAGTTCTAATATGATCAAGTGAAATAGTTCAAAGTGAAACCAATAAAGGATAAAAGAATGGTCGTACATAAGAGAAACAAAAAACTAAAGGGATTAACAAACAACAACAACATATCTGATACTGTAAAATTATAGATTTAGGAATTTAGATTGTTGGAATTTTACAGTAGTTGCAATGTTGTATATTGTTACCATTAAGGGGGCTGCTTAGATTGACAGGTAAAGACATGTAGAATTGATCTGATCTTATGAATATCAACTGTTCTCTCACCAGTTAATGTGTTTAGTAGTACAGACTTTTAAACTATCTTATGAATACCCTCATATAAAACTATGTCTTTTTACCATAGCTTCCTTCCTCAGTACCCTTGTAATACCTCTTATTATCTTCAAACTAAATGCCCTTACCAATTGACCAAATATAGTCGAACAAAATAGTACTGTATAAAACCAATAACAGATAAGGTAATGGAGGCAATATATAGTAATGCAACATTGATTTCTATAGTGCCTCATATTAGCTTCAAGGCAGTTGCCTATATCATCTGTTGTAACACAAACACACTAAGATAGGTTAAAATCCCTCAGAACAGAGCAGCGAAAGTAATACCTGGTTTTGAAGCAAGGTGATCATATATCATTGAAGGCTACCCTTATAAATTTTGTTATCTTTACAATAGCTGTCTTTGTCATCATTTACGATACAATTAGGCTGGTTGAGGTGGAATAGGATTAAATTAAGTAGCTCATTGAATACAATACTGGACTTAAATCCCGTTGATGGATTATTCATTTGTCTGCCCTGCTCGGTGGTATCTCTCTGTCGCTGTTCCTGGAGCAGTGGACTTCTTTATCTCTCTCTAGAATGTCCTTCAGTATTCTTTGTAGGGTTGGCTTGGTTGTCATAAATACCTTTAGTTGTTCTTTGTCGTGGAAGTATCTTGTTTCTCTGTTGATTTTAAAAGATAATTTTGCAGGGTACATCAATCTGGGTTGGAAGTTATTTTCCTTCAGGGCTTGAAATATTTCACTCCATGCTCTTCTTGACCTGATGATTTGTGTTGAGAAGTCCTGCAAAATGGCTGACCAGATAACACCGCGATAGGGAGACTCCCTGGAATATACCATCCAAATGCTGGAATATAAAATAATATAATAACAGAGAGAAGGAAAAAAGAGGGAGATGGATCCTCTGGACCCAAGAAGAATCTAAAACGAGAACTGTAGCCCATTGAAAGAGTAAAAAATAAATAAATAAATAAATAAATAAATAAAGCATAGGTGGAGACCAGCAGCACCTCTGACCAGAGCCAAATCCAATTAGCAGTGGGACCTGAACTGGGACAGTGCGACTAAAGTGCTGGCAATGCACAATTGAATTGCTGCGGCTGTGGCAGTGACGGTGGAGGCAGCAATCCATTGTGGAATGAGGTGGTTGTGAGCAGGTGAGTGAGTGAACCTGGCGGGCCCCAGCCCCCAACACTCACCCCCGAGGGAGAGCAAGGGACAGGCATCCATCTTGAGACCAGAACTGCACCTAATTAGGCACAGTTCCTTGTTCACACCGGGCCCTGGAGGGTCCTGGCAGAATCTGTACAGGCGCCCTGGGTGTGATAGGGGAAGTTTGGCGGAATGCCCAGTACGGGTTCCCAGGCAGCAGCCCCGTCCTTGCGCACTGCACCAGTCATTCCTCTTTTGCATCAATTTTTTCATACAGTTTAGCCAGTGACAAAAATACTGCATAATACACCCAATAATTGATATACTTTAATATGTTTTAATTTTAATGTATTTTATTTAATAAGCATGACAAGACTATGAGACATATTCAGGAAATATATTGTTTTTTTATTTTTTATTTTTTTTTATGTTTTGCAGCACTGGGGATCAAACTCACAACTTCACACCTGCCAGACAGGTGATTAAGCCACTGAGCCAAACTCCTGGCCCTATATTCAGAAAATATAAATGTTTCCTCATCAAAAATTCACTATTAGTTTCAGCATCCACTGATATTTTTTTAATTGATTACTCTAGCCAATATTGCCATTGGCATGGAAATTTCAGAAAAATGTCATTATTGTTTATGCATTTATTAAATAAAATCCAAATGAACTTATGGATTAATACTGCAATGGATTATAAATCACTGTCATAGTTAACATGGTAAAGTCATTGGAAATTGGACTCAGGTTTAAGTCATTGCCAAATTCTCTGGAAAACCTGGGACTGAAACAGTGTAATAAAAGTATGAAAGAATGACCCAGAAAACTAGTTAAAGCTTCCAATCTAAATCTAATTGTCTTGTTTACATTTCTCTCATTGCAGAGACAAAATATCTAACACCCCAAGATAAGAAAAGAAAAACTTATTTAGCTCACAGTGTGGAGGTTTCAATCTATAATAAGCTGGCTCCAAGGCATCATGGCAGTGCACAGGGGCAACATTTAGGGGTGGCAGAAGACAGCAAAAGCAACCAGAGCAAAAGGCAGAGAAAAGGTTTCTTTTCCTCCCTTTGTTATAAGCAAACTAGCATCCACCCCCACCCCCACTGGTATAGCAATCACAGTACCTCTGTGCCCTCTTCTTGCACAGCCTGAGGATATTTATGAAGTATAGATCATGGCTCCTTGCTGAGTCTCTTAGTTATATTTCTAAGCTTCTCAGGTTGACACAATGTATTATCGTAATAGTCCACCCCTTGTCAACTTGGCAACCAGACACATTTCTTTAAACCTGCTTCCAGATACCTGTTTTACAATCCTTAAGTATTGGTACTAAGTCTATCAACATTATATTACCTTAGAATCATAACATTCTTCCCCTCACCCTCTCAAGGACTCATGTACATCCTTTAATGCAAAAAGGATTTAGTTCATCTGCAAGAGTTTACAAAGTCCTAACAGTTTTAGCATTGTTTCAAAGTCCAAGTCCCAAGTCTCCTCAGAAATGTAAGATAAACTCTTAGCTACAAGCCTCTGTACAAATGAAAACAAAGTTAAACTCTTCCAACATGCAATGGCACAAGATTTACATGTTCATCCCAAAAGTTATGAACAGAAAGATACAAAAGATTGGGACCAAAGCAAGTCCAAAATCCAGCAGGGCAAACATTAAGTCTTGTAGCTGCATGTCTAGCATCTGAAACAATCTGTGGCAAACTGTGAGCTCCCAAGGGTTTGTGTAACTCCATCCCTAGGGCACTTCTAATGGTTGTAGATCCAACAGCTTATCCCTTAGGCCCACTTTGCTCTCTCTTTGCAGTCTTCCTTAGCTGATCCATGTTCTTGCTTTTCCGAATTTCTGGAGTCTCCACTGCATCTTTGGATTCACACTCACAACTTCACAACTGTCCTTTCAGGGGCACACTGCCTGACTTTCCAGGTCTTCTGAAGTTGAGGTGAAAGCCTTTTTTAACCTCAGAACTCTTGCATTCTGTATGCACCTACAACCAGCACCACATGGATGACGCAGAGGTCTGCTGCCAGTTGAAGAAGCAGCCAGGCTTTCCTTTATATTGGTTATAGGATTTGAGTGCCTGAATTGCTGTGTACTCTGAATCAAATTCTGAGGAACAAGTTTTTTATGCAGTCACCATTCTGGAACATAGAGCAGCCACCATCATTCTGGAACATGGTGCTCAGCAGCTTTCACTGCAAAGCAAAGTCTTTCACTTCTGCAGTTTTGAGGCTGCAAAGGTTTGAGACTTGCAACTTTTTGTGATGCCTTCAGATCATTTCTTCTACTTTCCTGTTCATTCTCAGCTATTGAGATTTCCTCAGTGCTATATTTACAATCCACAGTTTGTTGGATTTTCCTTTCTAGCCAAACTCAACATTTTAAAACATTCTGTTGTGATTTTTGCTCTTGATTCTCAATATGAATCTGGCTAAAAGCCCCCAACAATCACCATGCCACTGCCTTAATATTAGACTGTCTTGAAATTTCTTCTTCCAGATTAATTAGTCCACTGCCCTTAATCTTAGTCTCAGGCAAAGTCTCTGAACACAAGCAAAACAGAGATAAACTTTTTGTCAAGCCATAGCATACATTATCTGGAGTCCAACAGCCAATGTAACACTTCTTCCCAGCAGAAATTTCCTAAGTTTGGTCTTCACCAGCAGAATTTCTATCAGTCTCATGGTCTTCTGAGCCCTAAACAGAATCTCTCATACAGAATAACCTAAGGCATTCCAGTGTTACTCTTTCAGACAGCATGTTAAAATCTTTCCAATCTCTTCCCACAAGCCATTCCCAAAGGCTGTTGAACCACATAGTCAGGTATAGTCACAGCAATGACCCCACTTCTCTGGTACCAAATTCTGTCTTGGTTACTTTTCTCTCATTTCTGAGAAAAAATACCCAACACCCAAAATTAAGGAAGGAAAGGTTTATTTAGTTCACAGTTTGTGGAGGTTTCAGTCCATAATCAGCTTGTTCCAAGGAAGGGTGGCATGGCATAGGAGGGACACATCCAGGCAGCAGAAGACTGCATACAACAAGAGCAGAAGGGGCAAGAAAACAAGCCTTTTCTCCCCCCTTACATTGTCACCAAACTACCACCTTCCCCTCCCACTCCACAGTGGGTGTAGCAATCACAGCACCACTGTGCCCTTCTCTTGCACAGGATGAGGATATTTACAAAGTAAGAATCCTGGCTCCCTGCCGAGTCTCTTAGTTAAATTTTTAAACTTTTCAAGTTGACTCAACTTATCAAACATAACACTAATCACATAGGCTTTGCTGTGATATGAAGGATGTCTGAGACGAGAGGTGAAAAGACAACTGGGAAGGGAAGGGGAACAAAAGAGAGTGAGATGTAATATGTCTATGTACAAATTCCCCAAGTTGTTTGCAATTATTATGCACTAGAATCATATATCAATAAGAATATAAAAAGTAATAAATAAAGAAAATTAATCATATATCCTACTACATAAAATAAAAAAAAAATTATTAGAGGAGCATATCAAGACCCAGTTTCTATACAACCTAATATTCAAATAACCTAGGGTCTAATTAAAAATTGCACAGCACACACCCATTTTATACATGTGAACACTTTTCAGGATGAAAAAACATCAATAGATGCTAATTCTGAGTTGACACATCTGTTGGAATTATAAGACTTTGAAGAAGACTTTGAGATGGTTATTATAATTAGAGTCCATGAGGTAAATGAAAACATATTGAAAAAATGACAAGTTTTCAGTTAAGAAATATAAACTATAAAAAATTTTTGACTAAATAATACAAGTTCCAAGATTAAAAGGAGGACATCAGTCAGTCTCAATAACACCAAGGTGATTATGGAGGAAAGGGACACTAAATATGAATGCAGCAACAGAAATCATTAAGTTTATAAAACTTAAGAAAAATGAAGAATCCAGGAAACTTTGGAGCAATTATTAATAGGTCTATGCTATTGGAGTCTATAAAGAAAGGAGAAATAAATGGAAACAAAAATACTTGAAGAAATATTGCTTGAAACTTTCACCAAATTTGGTGAAACATTATTTACAGAACTGAGAATCTAAATGAACCCAAAACAGAATTAATTCAAAGAAAATGACACTTAAATACATCATAAATGAACTGCTAATAGGGTACAAGAAATACTACCTCAGTGGAAAGAGCAAATGCTGGAGAATTACTCCCACCTTCTCCTCGTCTTTCTTCCCTCAAGCTGGTCATAAAATATAGTTAAGTAATTCTCTTGCCCTCTCCCTCTCTTTTCCCCAAAGATCTTACTGTGACAAATGCCTTGCCCTAAACTCAGAAGGAATAAATGACACACAAGTTACAAAGAAGAACCTTCAGAAATAGGCCTTGCCAAGTTCTCCCTAGTTTATTACCATTATAGTACATCTTTTTAACACTCCAATCATACTTCTCCAAACCACCTGTTAAACAAACCACCTTCCTTGTTAATTTCGGTTTTCTTTTCTGAACCCTTTTGTATCACATAAGACAAATTAATGAATTTACATGTTTTTCGTTTATTAATTTGTCTTTTGCTATGGAAGTCTCAGACAAGAAACATTTTGATGAACCAGCAGAAGATTTCAGTTTTTTTCTCTTTTACACTGATGAAAAATAAAGAGAGAGGAATAAAGTCCAGTAAGCCGCTAGAGCCTTACATATAGATGTGCTGGAAGACAGAAAATGGTCTCTGGAAGCCTCCTTAAAACATACATGGTATATTTTCCTGTTGAGAGCATGAAATGTTAAAAGATTTTTGAAGAATTCTGACAGTGAAACCTGTATTTACTCTGAAGAAACAAAATATGTTAAGTGCATGTGCGCACCGCCTCAGATGAGTGAAACATCATGTACCACAAACATACACTAATAGAATAAATTTAAAAAATAAAAGAATTGCTTTTGATTAGCACCCAAGAAAAACAGATACATATGGCTACACACAGCATAACCTATCTACAAGCCCAACTACTGAAGTGAGAGTGTTACAACTCCGGGACAGCCTGGACATCTAACTATGCTGTGTTTCAAAAAAAGGTTAAAAAAAGTGGGGGGGGGGGCCTGGTGATTCAGCTTTTAGGTTGTGTTTATAGTTTCCAGATCCACTACTGAAAAAAAAGTCTATAATTACCATTTTTACATCTAATTCTGAAGTACAGCCATGAAACTCAAAGAAATTAAAAAGTCACTTTAACTAACGGAATTTAATGTTATAATTGAAGTCAGAAAGATGGAAATACAGAAGTCATTTCATCCACAAGACATATAGATGCTATTGTAACTAATTGTAAGGGCTAAATTACATGTTAATTTAATTTTAAGCTGACAACATTCCCTGAAAAAGTTTTGTTTTGGAAATACTCTCATCTAGGTCTTATTTTCTAGCTTTGTACTTTAAGAGTTGAGATTTATCTCAGTACTTTCAATATACAATAAAATATGATTTACAGTAAGAGGTGAAAAACATAGTTAACTGGAGGCATACTGAAGTGAGTGTCATTAAGCCTCCAACACATTTCTAAGCATATTTAAATCAGATTTACTGAATGAAAACTTGCTTCTCTCTCATGTCTTCATTCATATATTTTTGATACTTTTATTTAATGTGATGTTCAACATGATCCATAAGAGTTTATGGGTTATCCATGACATTAAAATATTTACATTTCAGTAAATAGTATGATACAAAATTGTACAAGAAATCTAATAACTTCTGTAGTCCCCAGTCTTAGTCCCTCTCTCCTCCCATCAAATAAAAAATTTTAGCTGAGCATGGTGATATATACACATAATTCTAGCACTTGGGAGACTGAGGAAGAAAGATTGTACTTTCAAGTCCCATGTGGGCAACAAACACCATGCAAAAAAAAAAAAAAAAAAGTAAAAAAGGATGTACTTCAGTGTGAAGGCCCTGGGTTCCTTCCCCATTTCCACAATGTACAAGGCAGTGTTTACTATAACACGTTATATATAAATATACAAGAACCTACAAGATTAAATTATAATGTCTAATGACAGAATCAGATGTGGACAAGTGCAGAGGGTCTGTCTGGACACTAAAGACCAAAGGATTCAGTCCAAGGTTTAGAAATCACTGCAGTGTCCTGGGTGAGTATTTGTCAGCAGATCAATGGGTCTGCAGTAGAAGATTGAAGAGTCTATGCTGGATGCTGAAGAGTCTGTGCTAAAAGCTAGATGACATCCAAGACGAAAGCAAAGACTGGAACTACTCCAGAGAAACAAAGCAGTTCTGTCCTTCTTCATTTGCCCTTTATACTATCCAGGAGACAAGTCATCCTAAGATAGGTCTTCCATACTATAGGGCATGGAATTGGTAAGCCAATTTAGTTGAGCTTCTCTTACTCAAATTGACACAATTAATTAACTATCACACACATATACACACAAAATTAACACTCAGTCATGTCATTCTGTGTGCACATAAATCCATATACATACCTTTCTTTATAATTACCCTTTGTCAAACATAAGATTTTTTAATTAAATGATTTGTATTGATTTTATAATGTATTGATTAATCTCTCTAGAAGTTCTATAATATATAGTCTAAGTGAATTTATCTTACGGAATGTAATCTAGACCCTAGGAACATGTAGGCTTTTGTTGTTATACTGCTATGGTAATATACAAGAAAATTTCTTAAAGAAAGTACATCTCAATTTTTTCTCAGGGATGATCCCAAGTTTAGAAAAAAATCATCTGAGTATCATTCTAATAAGAAATTTCTGTTGATTTCTGTACTATAAAAACAACGAAAGGAAACAGATAAAAGTATTTATTTTCTTCTCAAATATAATTTTCTAGGAATAAAAGTATTTCAAGAAGGCAATGACCATATTCCCACTGACAGTATTGTGAATCTTAAGGGGTAGAGAATTAGGGGAAATATGCAACCTAATTATGTACACTTTTCAGGTAGCCACAGTGAGTATAGATTAGGAATCTTATTCTGCCACCACATGATAGTAAATATTTTGATGTATCCAAGCCATGCAACTCTGCTCTAATTGCTCAACTCTACCTTCATGGTACAAAAGTAGCTCTGGTGATTTAGCAAATTTTTGTTCCAGTAAAATTTTATAAAAGCAGTTTGGATGCTGGGTTTGGTCTATTGGTAATAGTTTGCCATTCTGATATAGTGTCTGGATACCTGAATGTGCATAGCCACTTGTTCCAAAGTATTGCTTCACTTTAGCATTACTACCCTTGAATGAATTATGACCATGTTCATATTAATCAGTACACTTAAGGTAAATAATCCATGTTTCTCTTAACTGAGTTCATCCAAGTACCTGTTTCTACTATTGGTCTCAAATAGTTTCAGTGGAAAATTTTGATTGAAAGAGAAAGAGGAGGTATAAAGAAAGTTGTAAATATATGCCTCCTCCAGGGTACAGCACATGGTAGCTGTGGTGCTCATAAGCATGTACATGCTTTCTTAGTCTTTTCTATTCTAAACAAATTTAAGAGGGCTTCTATATTGTCTGATTCTGTTTCTCCTGAGTAAAATGGTGAGACTGAGATATAAGTTCATGCAATTTTGGAGTATTTTTATATGGATTCATTGAGATAACTTCTAAAAATTAGAAGTACAGTGTTTGGAACAGAACCTGAGCTTTTTACAATATAAATTTTATTTTTCATCTATTTTCTATTTTTCTTATCTTAGCCATTTGTTTTCTTCACAACTTTTAAGCTCTTTTAAGTTTAACATATTTAACAAATATATTGAATACTTTATATGCTAATATATAACATTCTATAATAATCTTTTGAGTGTCATCACTTATTTTCTATATTGACATGCTTACATAGGTAGTAACTTAAAATTTATGTCACTTTCCAAGTAATAATGATCTCTGACACAATTCTGGAATGTTATTCTTCATTTGATTCTGAGTTATCAGTCTATGATTAACTAATATATATAAATGCACTTAATTTAAACTCAAAGAAAAAGTTGGAGAAATTTTAAAAGTCATCTTTTTACATCCCTAAAATTTTAAAAGTAGTATTCTAGAATTTTTTTTATGTCAAGGCAGCATATTCAAGTTAAAATTATAACTCAGTTTGTTTTCTATAAGATGATATTGCTGACACATAACACAATGTTTTTTTTTTTTTACTCTTCAGAAAATGTGCTTCCTCCATCCAAGTATCTAGAACAAAAGGCAATAGTGCACATAAGATGTGTGCCAAAGTTCATTTTATACTTATATTAACATGGATGGTATCTTTTATTTACACCTAACATTTGTGTAATTTTCTCATTTTTCTGAATGTTCTCAAGACTAACATGGCTTGTGAGTTTTTTGAATTAAAAATGCTAAATTGTGCATGAACTCTTGATTCTAAGTCTTAATTTTCATTTCAAACTTACTTCCTTTGAATATTTCATTTTAAGGGAAAGAAATTTATCACCAAGAAGACATTTTCAATTCCTTTATCTTACAGTGTGACACAGAACTTTATTGATATTTGTCTCGGTTACTTTCTCATTGCTGAGACAAAATAACTGAGACACCCAAAATTAAAGGAGGAAAAATTTATTTAGCTAACAGTTTGTAGAGGTTTCAGTCAATAGTAGATTGTATCCAAGGCAGTGGTGGCAGAGAGGCATCGTAGAGAAGAAACAGTTGATGGCAAAGCAGGCAGGAGTCAGTGAAGCAGCAACAGCTGCAACAGCAGCAGCAGCAAGTCTGCCTTCCCTTTCTCTATACATAGTCCTTTCAGGCTACAAACCTATTGTTTGGTGCCATCCAAACCCAGGATGAGGTTACCATTATCCATTCCCAAAACTATGCTAAATCCATTTAGTATCACACACTCTCAATCACAGTATCACACATTATGATCCAGTCACTTCTGAAAAGTACTACCTACCAGTGCATGAGGCTTTGGGGAAACATCTAGATACAAGCTATGTCACTACTGTACAATGTTTTCTTATGAGAAATTGCTGTTTTTTATTATGATCAGCCAGCTGAAAACTTGAGTGAACTCAAGTCTTCCTTGAGGCTTAAGGGATGTAGGCAGTTTTGCTAATAGAATCAAGTTCATGTTGCTAAGAAAAAATATGAGAGATATCTCATGCCAGAAGAAACTGAGTTCTTAAGAATAAACATTAAGGTAATTTTTAACATATTTTCCAAAGTAATTAACAAGTTTAACAAACCTCATGAATTTGATTCAAAGCAAATTATACATTAAATTCTGTTTCAAAAGGTCTTATATTCTTTAGTGGAATGGACTATATTGCTTAAGTGTTCCAGTGCATATTATAAAGGGAATGAACACAGGATGCTTTGTTAGATACATTCCCTTTTGACTTCCAGTAGCAGTCAACAGAGTGAACAGATGTTATTTACCCTAACACCAAAAATTAGGGAATTTTCCTTTTAGTTCTAGGTTACCATATAGAAAGTTTGAAAACCTGTCTTTTCTAAATAAAAATAGTGGAAAAATATCTCTCAGTAAATCATCATTGCTAAATGAATTGAATTTAAATTTTCATTGACACTCCACCTAGGTGTCCATATAATTATTCAAATCTACAACCAGAGAATGAAACTAGGGTGCACAGAGAGAACACAGTGTTTATCTAACAAGTCAATATCAATTTTTTATTGATTGGGTTTCTAGTCAGTTTATCCATACATATTCTTTCCATATCCGTATTTCAGCCAACTTCATCCTATATGCAAGGAAAAGTGAAGGACACCAGACTAAGCAGAGGGTGGTGGGACGAGGACTCACAAACTAGAAGTAGAAAAATAAATTCATAAATCAAACTAGTGCACTCAAATTTTAGTGTTTGCAGTTGACGAATAGCAGGCCTTTTTGGGAACTGGGATCCAGTGGTCTTTGCCCTTTGCTGATAAATACATTATAACGGCAGTCAGTCACAGAACAAGTATGTTGCCAAATTTATAAAGATCAGACAATTATGTTATGTGCTATTATATGTAATATTGTTATGACTAATAATATAAGTAACAACATGTCTTTCTGCTATAATTTCATTTGTTTTTAGTAGTATGATCAAATATATTAAATGTTGGATTTACTATAATCAAAATTATACTGGGAGTTTATATTTAAGTATAGATCTTGCTAATTTACACTGCATATTATCCGCTGTTATCTTTTTATTTACTAATAGTGCAGCAATAAATAGTTGGAAAGTGTTTTAGTCAAGATACTCTGGAATTAGGGTAATAAAGAATGTGTTAACCCATAAATAAATAGATATATGATTCAGAGATATTTCATCAGTGGTAAAATTAACCAAGTAACTATTCCAATTGTGTTGAGTGTGTTTGAAAGTAAGAATATTTTTGGTGAAGGCTACGTTCCAAATGTTGAAAGTATTAGGATTATCATTTTAAACTTTTTGAAATAGAAAATGAAGCAAACCCAATCAACATACTAAAATATATATTCTTATTAAAAGTTGCTGTTTTAGAAAGGTATAGTTTCTATCAATAGTGCTTTTAATTTTATTTTTGTGTTTAGGTACAGATACAACTAGTAATTTAACATTACAGTAATTTTCCTGACCATTAGCAGTGGGCAATGGCTGCTATTAATCTGACTTTAGTTGTTTGATGTTTGTTACTTGCAAAAATATGGATAATTAAGATGCCTAAAAATAGCAAAATCTATGTACCCTGATGGAAATAGAATCTGATGGACTCATAGAAGTAATAAAATACTTCTCTCAAGTAATTATTTTGCAATGTTAATTACAATAGTATAAAGCATTTTATTTAAATCATTTTATACTCAGAAAACATAATTATTTAAAAAGCACATAAAGCATAAAGAACCAACAAGTCACATTAATCTTATTATCCACATATTATATTTATTAATATATTTTAATCTTTCTAGAAATTTATGCTATGAATATATGTATGTAAATAAACACTCAGACAAAATTTAGATAATGAAATACCTAAGCTGTCAAAATATTTTTATTTACACATAATTAAAATATCAAGTTAACTTTTTTGTAGTGCAATTTAATACTTTGTAATAAACTCAAAAATGAAAAAAAAATCAAAAATGCTTGCAATCACACTCAGTATCTTTGTTTACAGTTTTTCATCACAAAAAAGAAACCCTGAATTTATTACTTGTCATTTGTCACTTTTTAAGCATTACTTATTTCAGTGTTAAGATGCTAAAAAATATGTTTCCATGTCAATGATTATATATACATATATATTAATTAAGCACTTTTTCATGCTAAGTATGATTTTATAATTTTTAATCTCTTTTTTGCTATCAATGATATCTACAAAATTTAACTTTTCATTATGTCTTTAATCACTTGGTCTTCCATGCATGAATGCATACTTATTGAATTTCTAGGTCAAGGTGCCCACTTTTAAACCTCTGTAGAGCATTACGATTTTTCCAATATATTTTTGTATAACCATATGATTTTCCCTTCTTTTCAGAAATAAAGATATCTGTTCAATATATTCATATATGTTTTGATTAATGAGCTATGTTTTGTGAAAGAGTCCTTTTCCTTCCCTCTGAATGCATGCATATAGGAATGTAAACATTACTTTGAATATTACACTAAATTTATTTGCATTTCCTAAGTTGTAAAAGCCCATTCACTGTAGTCTTTGAACATTTTGCACATTTTCTACTGCATTATTCATCTGTATATTCCAGGTTTATAGATTCCCTTTTTAAATGAAAGATTTTAAAACTGTGTCATACTTTGCACCTGTCAGGTTGTAATTTTAGGACATTATAGTAAATTATATTTAGTAGTGAAATAACGGGTAATGTAGTTAGCATTTCGTGTTTACTATACAGTTTCTGAGGACACTGAATATATAAATTGAATTATATCTCACATCTTGAGTACAACTTTTAGAGAAATCACTTTTTATTATACCAATCTTACAAATAAGACAAGTAAATCATACAAGAATTCAGGAACTCCAATATCATATATGCAGGATACAAGTGCAAAATCTTTGACTTTGATTTTGGGTAAATCTCATTATTATATTCTGTTTTATGAGTTCTGCGTCTAACTATGTGCCTGAGAGTGTTTTGAATATTTTCAACTATATGAAATCTCATAAAGTCTATGCTTATTTACATGAAAATATTCGCTATAGAATGAATCCTGGTTAGTGGTAATTATTCTAAAATTTTAAGTATCTCTGTGGAAAGAAAAAATAATTTAAAAATTATCCATTTTAGCTGGGCGTGGTGGCGCACACCTTTAATCCCAGCACTCCGGAGGGTGAGGTAGGTGGAGAGATGTGAGTTTGAGGCTGACGTGGGCCTCAACGTGAGCGCAAGGCCGGCCTGAGCTACACAGGGCGACCCTGCCTCAAAAAACTAGGGCTGGGAGTTTGGCTCAGTGGCTTAAGCGCCTGTCTGGCAGGCGTGAGGCTGTGAGCTGAAAAAAAAATTTTTTTCCCATTTTCTGTGACTGTTATAATACATAATAGCACGTTTAATTAGCTAAAACAACATAAATTAATTATCATATAGATGTGAAATTTAAAAGTCCAAAACAAGTTTTAGAAGGATAAAATTATTGTGTCATCAAGGTTGCACTTGAATTTGTGCTTTCTAGAAACCTCCCACATTCCTTGTCAGATTAATGCAGTCCCTCTTTTTTTGTTTTTGTTTTTGTTTTCATGTTTGTTTTGTTTTGTTTCTTGAGACAGAGTCTCACTATGCAGTTCAGGCTGGCCTTGAACCCACTCTGTAGCTCGGGCTGGCCTCAAACTCACTGCGATCCTCCTGCCTCATACTCCCAAGTGCTGGTATTACAGGCATGTGCCACCACACTAGGCATTCCCTCGTTTTTGAAGCAGCAATGTTGAGCTGCATTTTTCTGCCTGGTCTAGGATTTACTCCCTGCTACCTTCCTTTTATAGACTCTTGTGTTCACATTGAGGCCATTTGGATAACCATAGGTAAGATTCTCATCTCATGATCATTTGATTAACTATTTAATTCCAATTTCAAACGAATACCCTTTCACCCTATCCTCTAATTTATATGCGTTTTTGATAAAGATGTAGAAATTTTTGAGGGTTCATTACACAAACTAGCACAAAGGTAACTATTTTACCTATACGTCTTTGTAAAAAATAGCGATTTTTATAAAGAAGTTTCTATACAAATAATAGAAGATAACCCATATGGTAGTACTTTCAGAAACAAATATACATCCAGTGAAGATTTGCTGCATAAATCAAAACTTCCAGTTGAGAACTGGTATTAGGTCACGTTTGATACTTAAATGTTAATTGAAATACTACCTTTTCATTTACTATTTCTCCAATCATTACTTAAATGAAAATATTACACATTTATTTTCACATTTAGTATCTTTTGAATAAGATAGACTCAATGCCTTACAGAGAAGGAAACAAAAGTAATATTGTAAAGCAGAATTCTGTTTAGAAATTGATAGCTAGTAAAAGAGGTACAAAAAAATGAATGGGATTTAGACAGTGAAATGTCCAAAGTTTTTTTAATTCAAGTATTTTTAAAAAATCAACAGATATACATTTGGGAAAATGAGAAAATATTCAAATAATTTCTGTCCAGTTGTCATTTTCATCACGAAAGTATTGCACCAGTATGCTGTACCTTGAGTATCCAAAGATTATAGAATTTATACACACTGTGTGTACATAAATGTAATAGTTTCATTCCCATGCCTTTCTTTCTGTCCTGGGGTATGGGTTTGTTAGTTATTTTGGAAGTCCAAAATAAATCTTGTAAAATATCTCCATTATTCTCCATTTCTGCTCTCATTGCCACTTGAAAAGAATGTTTAACATTTGGTTCTTAAATACTTTAATACTTATATTACATGTAAGTACCAAAAGGGTTTCTAAAATCTTCTCAAATTTCATGTTTTTAAAACTTTAGAGAGTTTTCCCTTGTGAAAAAGTAGAGCTTTTCTATAAAACTGTGCTACAACTTGTTAAGAATCTTAGAATCTACATGGTAATGTTTTATATATTCAGAAACTCATATTCTCAGAAACAAATTATGTATTTCCATAAAAACACTCTCTACTTTTTACATTTCATTATTCCAAAAATTAGCACAAAAACTCAGTTCAAGGTGTCATACTGTTAGGTATTCCATTCGAATCTTGGTGTTGCCTTTCTCATTTTACCTAAACTCCTAGGGAATAATTGTCAGCCTTCACTTTTACGTTCACTAGTGGGGGTGGTGATGAGTCAGAGATTTTGTATACCAGTCCATGAAGTAATGAACTTCCTGCCACTTGTTACATTCTTTCTCCAATTTTGTATTTGTGTTTAAGCAGAAGTAAAAAATAATCTGAACTCAGTACATTTATTAAATCTGGGCATTTACATTTAATACCATATTTTTATTTGTAGTTTTTAGATTCACATAAATGCAGCTACTATGTATTTGTTTTATAATTAGCAATATAACAAGCAGTAAATGTGGTGTAGCCAGTTTTTATTAAAATCATCATAGAAAATATTTGTATGAAATCAATTATAATGGGTGACACAGAAGAACCTTGAAATTTATCAGTTTTTTGTTGTATTGTTTGGTTTTGTGGTGTTTGAGATTGAACTCTCAGCCTTCATATTGGTTATATCCTCTTCCCCCTTATTTTTTCTATATTTCTTTTGAAACATTGCCTCTCTGAACTGCTTGTTAGCCAAGGCTGGTCTCAAATTTGGATCCTTTTGCCTCAGTTTCCCAAAGCTGCAGTGCTGAGATTTATAGGCACACGCCACCATGACCAGCTAATTTGATAGGCTTTTAAAAGCCAAAATAACCATTATTGTAATAGTTTAATACAGAATGGAGAGGACAGAGGAATAAATAAGTGCAGTAAGAGATAATATATAAGAGAACCTGAAATTATATATGTTTTTATAATTGTCATAGTACTACTATTTTATGCAGAGTGGATTATAGACTATTAAATGATGAAGAAAGTCTCTAACAATGGATCTGAATGGTAGTACCTTCTTTAAATTATAGAACTTCAAAGATAATCAAGAGATTTTAGAAGACACGTCAGAACACGGCGATAGTGACCTAGTAAATAATTCACATCTTAAAAAGTATGCTTGAGAGTTAATAGTTGAATTCAGTGATTTCTCAACAATCTATTGTTTTAGCATCTTGAGTTTGGAAGCATTACAGTAACAACATCTAAATTAGATATCTGTAAAATGAAAATAGGGACATTGTGTCACAGTGTTTTTAAATGATTCAATAATATATTCAGCAATGAATAATACCAATACAAGTTAAGCACTCAACAAATATTAGTCATTATTATTTGAGTTAGACAGTTCAAAATACTGGATGAGTTTCAATTAATTTATTAGATTACAAGCAATATAAAATACATGCCAGGAGGAATTTTCAGAAAGTTGTCTTGGGAAACTGTAGAAATATGTGCAAATATATCTGTTTTAATTGATATACATCTATACTAGGTTAGTGTACCTGGAATTACTTACAGTAAGCCAAATTAATTGCCATTTCGACATCTCATTTTAAAGAAACGTCATTCACCTGTTCAATGAAAAAAATCATGCTTTCACTGTAGATCTGAATGATCAAAAACTATAACTATGCAAAATTAAGCACATTCTTAAAATCATAGTGTATCAGCAATCGCCATTATCTGCTATTAAATTATGACAGCTCCTTCCTTGCCTTTTAGGATTTGTTTTGAAAATAAGCCATTCCCCTGGTGACATTACTGTTGAAGTCATCATACAAGTGGAAGAAATAGAAGAGGCCACAGCATGTCTAATACTATGTGACCATAAGTTCTTTTTTGCTGTTTCCTTCAAGTAAGCATGAAAATCAGGAGAGGTGACATTTTGAACCACAGAACCCTCTCAACCACCTGTCACTTTTCTAACAGCAACCAACATAGTATTTTCAAGAGAATATCTACTGCTTGCAGTGCTAATCTATACTACATACCACTTTTCATTTAATCCTCTCAGTATGCTGAGTTCAACTTGGTCATCACTGTTTTAATAATGAGGACCCTATCAATTAGAAAAATTAAGCAACACACCCAAAGTCCCATAAAAAGTTATTGGTAGAGACATAATTTAAATTTAAGTTTTTCTGTCAGTAAAGCTTTTGCTCTTACCCACTATGTTGCGCTGTAGTAACTGCAAAATATGCTGAGTCATGTGAACTATTATTGCCTTACTCCTTTTCTTCTGTAGCCATAATGAGAAAACAACATACAAACAGGTTCAATATAGGAAGCTTACTGCTTGCTCATCACTCTCCTCTCTTACAAGAAAATTTATAATTTGTGTTAAGAAAGAAACATTTATCCTTGTGTCACAGTCATACTGCTAATATAGAAACAATGTAACATTTTTATTAGTTTATTGTGCATATTTAATTGGTACGATGTAATTTTAATACACTATAGAAGCTAAGCTTCAAATATGGAATATATGAAAAATGAAATCAATGGAAAAAAGCATCATATTCCAAAGCTTACTAAAATTTTTACATGTATTTGTTAAAACAAGCAAACAAAAATTTCAGTTGAAGTATATATTTACAGTACACTGTTCTCATCCATAAAGTACTGTAATTGGATTTACTTACAAGCATTTCACAAATAAATTATTTTTCTGAAATGTGATGATACAAACCTGTAATCCCAGCTGCTGAGGCAACTCAGGCAAGGGGATAGAAGTTTGAAGCCACCTTCAGAAAATTAGTGAGACATTCTGTAACAAAATAACAAAAAAATTATAAATTATGCTCTATAACAAAATAACAAAAAAAAGTTAGTGAGACACTCTATAACAAAATAAAAAAGGACTTAGGATATAGTTTAGTAGTGGAGCACTTTCCTAGCATGAGCAAGGCACTGTGTTCAGTCCCCTGTACTGAAAATAGATCCAACCAACAAACCAACCAACAGAAATCCCCAGCTATTTTTGTGCTCTTGAGGTGGATAGGCCTGAATATTATAAACACATGTTAAGAAGATTTTATGTCCTTAGTTAATGATAATAACTATTACAAATTCAAATCTAATGCTATCAGTATTTTTTAATATTTGAAAATATTTACATACACAGGGCAATTTAAATAAATATAATCAATGCCTTTATAAGCCAGGCAATGTGTGTACAAAAAAGTAATTTTTATTTCTAATCAATGTTCAAAATCTTTTTTAAAATTTTATTGTCATTTTTGTATCCATTTTTCTTAAATTTATCCAGGGCATAGAAATATAAACTCTTATGACTTTTTAAATATATTTGTTTTTAAATTCTCTTCTTCAGCAATAAAAGTATATAGGGATAAAAGATTACTCCTAGGAACTGTAGGACAAAACAAATATCGCCAATTTATTATATATAAACTGTTAAAAAGTCTATAATTTCTTTTTTGGTCTCTTCTGTATTCTTGAAGCTTTATTATAAAATAAAATATTTATATATTGCAACTTACTTTACTTTATACTTTTATTTATTTTTGCAATTAATCTCAAGAAGGCAACACAACTTAAGATACTAAAACCAAAACATCAGCTTAATTATAACATTTCTTTAGATATATATTAGAATTATCATATAATTCAAAGCAAGCAGGAGGAAATTAGGGCATTCTATTAACTATGAAATGACATACTTGGGGCTACACATTATTAAATTTTGTATTATAGATGTAAATTTAATTATACTTAAGGTTTTAATTTTTAACCTAATTTATGATTTCCCTTAGGATTTTTATATGCCTGGTGGGGAGTAAAGCTGAAGTCAATTTATGTGAAGAAGTATAGTTTTTTTTTTTTTTTTTTTTTTTTTTTGCAGCACCGGGGATAGAACTCACAACCTCACACCTGCCAGGGCAGGCGCTTAAGGCACTGAGCCAAACTCCCAGCCCTAAGAAGTATACTTTTAAAAACGTATTTCTCTTTTAAGTAGAGAATTATGATTGGAGGAAAAAACTATAACTATTTCATAATTTTGCCAACAACTTTGTATGTAATAAAAGTTACACAGTGAGAAATGAAATACTAACCCATGTTCGGTGACACACATCTGAAATTCTAGCTACAGACTGAGAAAGGAGACTGAAAAAGGAAGTTAGCAAGTCAGAGGCCAGCCTGGATGACTGAGTGATACCTTATCTCAAACTAAAATTCATAAAACATCTAAAGATGTGGCCTAGTTTTACATGCCTTGCCTAACATATGTGAAGCCCTAGGCTCAATCTCTAAGACCTCTAACAAACACACACACACGCACACACATGCACACACAAATTAAAATTTGGTATTAAAATGTTAATCCATAGTTAGAAACTAACTTCTGATTATACACTGCAAAAGAGTACAAATGAGGTCATTAAATATTTTTTCAAGCTTTCCAAGGTTTGTAGAAAGTATTAAACTCAAAATTATATTTTACCATTCACATGCATTACAATTTTTCTGGAGAAAAAATATAAATGATGAGGAAAATGACAACCAAAGTAGGTACAACTAACTGCTCAAAATGAATATCATGGGAAAAGGCGTTTATCTCCAAATCTGTAATGCATTTGACAACTGTGATATACTGTAGGATAACATCATTTAACCTACAAAATAGAGATGCATTTGAGGAAGTGGCTGTTGAGTTACTTGATGAAATTTACAGCAATTTATGGTGTAGTCAATCAGTTAAGGCTGTGTCCCATGGAACTGGGATAGTGTGTGGCATATACTTAACTGAAAACAAGAAATCATGTTAATGTAAGGTAATTATTTAATGGAACTTGGTAGACTATGAAAGGAATTTATGGTGAATGGAACATACAACATTACACAATTGAACAGGAAATATTTTCCAAAGGAGGAAACTGTGCAAATTATAACTGAAACACAACATGGGGAAGGCAAGAGAGCATTGTAATTGTTAGCAATATTTAGTTAAATTTTAGTGTATCATGCTTTCCACAAAAGGAGTCCGCAAATCTCAGTGAATTTACAAATTTAAACATTAATTCTTTGTCCACAGTGAACACACGTTGAGTTTTGATTGTGCTTATACTTTAAACTTACTTTCTTCATTTTGAGACCAAGATTGAAAAAGCATTGACTTTTGAGGCATGCCACTCTAGTGACAGGTAATGGATACATAAACACTTAAGGTGACACATGGAATCATCATAAAGCTTCAGGACATGTCATAGCCAAAAACTGAATGAAAGTCAAAGGCCAAGCCTACTAAAGATGTAGGGTGGTAGACAAAATATGGTAAGAAAAGAGAGTATAATACTTCTATCCAAGATGTCACCCATCATCAGGCACAAGAATACCATTAACTGTTGGAGTCTTCCTTTTTTGCCCTTCACTTACCGCCTAAAAGAATTGAAAAAAAAAAAAACAGAATGCATTCATGAGTTACTCAGATACTTTAAATTTAAACAACTATGAAGCTAACGTTTTCAAAGGTGTTGGCCATATTGTTTCATACACACTTAGCATGCATCTGTAACACAAAAGAAAGTCAGAATTTAACTGTAAATTCTAGGTTACAAGCAAGAAGAGTAAAACTTTTCAAAGGAAGCAAAAATGATACAGAAAATAAAAAATTAAAACTCTAGGGACAACGTAATTCCAAAAGAGTTATACCGAACTGGATGTGGTGGATGTACACATATAATCCCATTCCACAGGAGGCTGAGGCAGAAGGATCTTGAGTCCTGGGTCAGTTTGTGCAACAAAATAGGACCTTGTTGAAAGTCTCTTCAAACAACTGAAAAATAAAACAGTAAAAGTTTGCTAAAAGTTTATGGACATTTCACAGACATATTTCAAGTGTCATGAAATCACAAAGCATATTATCATTGATCAATGCCTGACAAACCCTATGCTGCTATTTCTGAGTTTCTCACTCTTTTATATTGTGTGGTAATAATATATACAAGAAACAATGTTTACTTTACCTGAAAGAACATTAGATGACTGCAATTTATATTATTGATTTTCAAATTAATCTTTTAAAGATATTTCAATCAGCAATTATAATTTGCTTTCTATGAAGAAAAATATAAGCAAAAATTTATGTCTAATATTCAAACATGCAAGAATTTTATTTTCATTTAAAAGTAATGTATTATTCATCACTGTATAACATGAACATTTCATCTATAATCTGTAATTATTTGTTTGTTGGTTTATTTGCTTAAGCAAATAGAATCATGCATTTATTTCCAAAGTTTTTTCCAAATGCCTAAGGGACACAGTTATTTAATTGCATAAGGGTTCACTGACTGATCATTCTTCCGTTCAGCAACCATCTTCTTTGTGATAGCTATAATAATGAGTTTTCTTAAAGTGGGTTGGAAATTTATACACATACAGAATAATGTGAAAGCAGAAACTTTCAAGGGTTCAATGATTTTCTTCCTAATCTGTTGTTCAAATAAATTATATAAAGTATCAAAATTTAAAAATTTTGAAAAATAATACAATGCACTCCTATAAATGCATCATATTCTGTAGATATAAAAATATTTAATATTTTTCCACCTTTGTGTTGTTAGTCAACCATGTCCATAGTCATATCTCTTGATTTTATTAATAATGTTCCAGTGAATAATCTTGAGTAAGTTTAATTTCATGAAGATAAATCTGAGTGTATCCTTTAATGAAACATTTTTAGCATCAGTTCAGTTTAAAAGTTATGCAGGTAATAAATTTTATGAGGATTTAAAAAAATATTTACCAAAAAAGTCAATGTGATGTTGACAGATACAATAATGATCTAAAAATTCAAAGATTTGGTTTAGCAAACTTCTTTGTTTATATTTACTACAAAATAAAAAGTTTATTTAACACTTTGTAAAGTCTTGCTATATTTATAAACCATTCAAAATTTGATTTATTGATTAAATATATTTCTATATTTGAAAATTAATGATGTAATGACTAAATATGACTTAGTACCCTCACTGAAAGTCAAGAAAAAGATTTTGTTAAATAAAATCATCAGGTAAATATATCTGGTGTGAGAATCAATATTTTTGACCAATAACATATGACATTCAAATTAATTCCAGAGTATTGCAACCTGAGAAGTGGCAGAGAAACTAATAACAAGTAATATCTAAATGTAGACTAAATCAAAACATTAAAATTCCACAACCAAATAAAGTTTGGAATTTATTAGTGGACTGTTGTCAAATATTTATATTTTGTTTTTTCCAAAGAAAAACACCTGAGCCAGGTGTGATGGTATGAAGCCTGTAATCCTAAAGCTCTGGGAAGCCAGGGTGGAATGATCACAGGTTTAACAAGGTCAGGTTGGATAATTTAGCAACACTGGGAAACTAGGTCTTCCGAA
The DNA here is from genome assembly GCA_004363535.1 of Dasyprocta punctata. Taxonomy (NCBI): domain Eukaryota; kingdom Metazoa; phylum Chordata; class Mammalia; order Rodentia; family Dasyproctidae; genus Dasyprocta; species Dasyprocta punctata. The sequence goes on along the minus strand of RJWM01007490.1, from coordinate 27,693 downwards.
AAAAATTTAAAGAATCAGTGATTGTTATGGTTGATGCAATGTGTCAAGTTGAGAAGATTAGAAGTTTGACTCAGCAGGGAGCCAGGATCTTTACTTTGTAAATATCCTCATCCTGTGCAAGAGGAGGGCACAAAGATTTTGTGAGTGCTACAACTGCCCTAGAGAATGGGGAGTGGATTGCATAAAATATAAGGGAGGAAAAGAGGTTTGCTTTCCTCGCTTTTTTTCTGAATGCTTTTGCTGTCTGCCCTTGAAGTATTGCCCTGGTTCCATGCCACCCTGCCTTGGAGCCAGGTGATTATGGACTGAAAGTTCCAAAACTGGTAAGCTAAATAAACCTTTCCTTCTCTAATTTTGGGTGTCAGGTGTTTTGTCTCAGCAATGAGAGAAAGGTAACCAAGACAGAATTTATTACCAGACAAGTGGGGTCATTGTTGTGACTATAGCTGACCATGTGGTTCAAGAACTTTTTGGAATGGCTTGTGGGAAGAGTTTGGAAAGGTTCAGCGATGTCAGTTGAAAGAGTAACCCTGGAACACCTTAAACTGTTCTGTACTGAAGATTCTAGTCACAGTTCAGAAGACCAGAAAACCAGTAAAAACCAGGCTCTGGAGGTTTCTGCTAGGAAGGACCGCACTGCGTGCTGAACTCCAGATGATGTGTGTTATGGCTTTGCAGAAAGTTTGTCTCTATTTTGCTCGTGTCCAGAGACTTTGCATGAGACTGAGATTAAGGGCAGTGGGTAATTCATCTGGCAGAAGAAATTTCAAGGCAGTCGAATGTTGAGGCAGTGGCATGGCTATTGTTGGAGGATTTTAGCCAAATTCTTGTTGAGAATCAAGAGCAACGAGCCCAGCAGGGTGATTTAATACATTGTGAGTTTGGCCAGAAAGGAAGATCCAATAAATATGGAGCTTAGGAAATTTCAATTGTTGAAAAGGAGCAGGAGAATAAAAAGAATAGCCTAAAGACATCAAAAGAGCAACAAGTCTTGAGCCTTTGCAACCTCAAACCTGCAAAATTGAAAGGCATTGCTTTGAGGTGAAAGCTGCAGATTACCATGTCCCAGAATGGTGGCAGCATAAGAAAATTGTTCCTCAGAATTGGAGTCAGAGTGCTTTGCAATTCCTACATCCAAGAGAGTGGAAAGTCTGGCTACTGTCCCAGATTGCAGCAGACCTTGGCATCATCCATGACATGCTGGTTTGAGGTGCACACAGAATGCAAGAGTTTTTAGGTTAAAGAGGCTTCCACCCTGATTTCAGAAGACCTGGGAAACCAAGAAATGTGCCCCAGACATGGCAGTTCTGAAGCTGTGATTGTGAAGTCAAAGTTTCAGTAGAGACCCCAGAAGATTGAAGAAGACAAGAATGTGGATCATCTAAGGAAAGTTGCAAGAAGGGAGCAAACTGGGCCTAAAGAAGAAGCTGTGGAAGCTATAACTACCTGAAGTATCATAGGGCTAGAGTCACACAAGCCCTGTAGAGCAATCTATTTGCCACAGATCATTTCAGGTGCTGGACGTGCAAATACAGGACTTAAGTTTGACCTACTGAATTTTGGACTTGCTTTAGTCCCAATCCTTTGTATCTCCCTGTTTGTAACATTTGGAATGAAAATGTCTATCTTATGCCATTACATGTTGTAAGTGTTTAACTTTGTTTTCATTTGTACAGGGACTTGCAACTAAGAGATAAACTTACATATAGGAGGAGACTTGGGACTCTGACTTTTCATCAATGCTGAAACTGCTAGGATTTTGCCAACGTTTAGAGATGGACTAAATGCCTTTCACATAAAGGAATGTGAGTCTTTGGGGGATCAGGGTCAAAAAGTTATGAATCTAATATAATATAGTGTGGATAGACTTAATGCTGGTTCTTAAGGATTGTTAAATCTGTGTTATAATGTTCAGGTTGTGAAATGTTAAGAATAAGCATGTCTTGTATCTGGAAACCAGTTTAAAGAAATGTGCCTGGTTGCCAAGTTGACAAAGGGTGGATTGTTCTGGCTGATAAATTGTGTCAATTTGAAAAGTTTAGAAGTTTAACCAAGAGATTCAGCAGGAGGCCATGATCCTTACTTTGTAAATGTCCTCAGTCTATGTAAGAGAAGGGCACAGAGATTTTGTTAGTGCTACTTCTGCCCTGGTGGGTGTTGGCCTGCATACAATATAAAGGAACAAAAGAGCTTGCTCTTCCCTCTTTTGTTCTGGATGCTTTTGCTGGTTGCTGCACTGAAGTGCTGCCCTGGTGCCATGCTACCAGCTGGTTATGGACTGAAAGTTCTAAGAACTATAAGCTAAATAAATCTTTCCTTCTCTAATTTTGGGTGTCAGGTGTTTTGTCTCAGAAACAAGAGAAAAGTAGCCAAGCAGTGATTAGCTCAGGGTAAACTCCTTCGGTTTGATCCTCAGTAGGAAATAAAGAGATGAAATACTATGATTTTCACATACCTATGATTATGAATATATTTTATACAATGAATATCTGTCATGTTCATAATGTGAATAGTTATTTAAATTATATTAGCAATGAGTTATTAAAATACAAGTTTTTCCTCTTTATTGATTTTTTCTCTTTCTTATTGTGTGTTTTTCAAATTAAAATGTTCAATTTACTTCCTCTGTAGATAAAGATATTCAATCCAAAAAGTAAAATTTCTAAATCTCTTTCTCTATATATAAATATTTAGAAGATACTATTTGGTTAAAGGTTAATCTCATGGAGGAGATTATAGCAGAATGCACTTCTATCACAAAATAATTTTTATGCAAATGGTATATTCAATTAAATATTGTCTCATCATAAAGCACATATATTATAACTGAAAACATATTTAGTTAACATTTTATTGTCATTCTTCATTTTTATAGTATTTTCATCTTCCATAAAGTCATATTCTTTGATCAAGATTGTAGCATTACTTGTACTCTGGGAACCATATTTCACATAAATGATTTCTGAGGACTACTTAATTTATGTGTGTCTGTTTCATTTTATTTATTATTATTATTGCCCTTATTATGATGATTTTGATTTTTTGAAAAAGGGTCTAAGTATGGTTAGAGTCTTTTCTTTTCTTTTCTTTGAAACAGGGCTGCCCTTAAACTCAGTGCTGTCCCTTGAACCCTTGAACATTGTGCTGCCCTTGACCCTATGCTTGCCTCAAAATTGCAATGATCTTCCTATATCAGCTATCCAAGGGCTGGGATTATAGGAGTAGGTCAACATGCCTGTCTCTCTCTCTCTCTTTTTTTGTTGTAAAAAGTAGAAAGAAATTCACAATCCAACATTTTACTGATGTATGAGTGTTTCATGTATTCAATGCTAATTATTAAAGGGAGTTTCATCAATTTAAAAATTTACACTTGTGTAAAAGTGTACTTATAACCTAATAATGTACATTTTAAAAATGTTTCATAGCATTTGTAAATATTCAAAAAGGAACACAGACATGGACATACTGCTATGATTTAAAAATCAATTTCAAAACATCTTCCTGATAGAAAACTATATTTCAGCAAAAATTATTTATGAAGACTATTATCTGTACTCATAATCAAGATCAAGCATCAAGGGATGAGAAAAGCAGCAAGAATTGAAAACTAAGACTGTAAAACTGGAAATATTCTTATCGAGGGAGATGAGTAAAGTCTTAATCCCAAAGAGAAGAAAACAGAGTTGCACATTAAAAGTTCCTTTTTATAATTTTGTTTCTTCAGAGTTGAGTGTATTTTTGATAGCATTTTCTCTGGATATGAAGCTTATCACTTCTTAAAAAGTTAAATACCACAAAGAAAATACTGTTTCCTCCTATCATATCTCCTCTGTATGTAATGAGATCCCTGTGTATGGTGACACAATAGTTTTCTATTCCCAACTTTCACATATTGTAGATGAAATGTCCTGAGTATTTTTGAACCATCACAAAATATTTCACTTTTATTCTGAAGAAAATAATTTTTCAATGTTTTCTGAATCTTAGGAAGGCAAACTTGGAGAAAGTATTTTAGATAAATAAAATGGAAACTCTTACGTAGTGGTCATTTATTTAAAATAAATTGAATATTTTTGAACACTGTTGTTAAAGTAAAGATGCAGTAAAAAATATGCCAGTTACTGTTGAGTTCTAAATGTCAAGTTTGGGTTTATTATTTATTACTATATGGAATTGTTTGCAATATTAAGAAAATAGGTCAAATATATGAAATATACAGAGATAGGAAATAGTATCTCTATTTCTCACATGGACAAAAAAAGCTTGAAAAGTTATGAATTTTGCCTAGCATTACATTGCAGCAATTGTCAAAGGTAGGATCTTCCCAATTATGAACAGGAAAACTCATGCATTTATTCAACATTTGCACACTATTATATGGTTAATTTCTGTATCATCAGATTATCCAAAGAAATAGTACCAAAAGCAGACAAACACACGCACATGCACCTTCCCCACTCCCCTCCCCCACAAATTTAATTGATTTACTGTTTCAGGTAACATGCTTTTGCTGCTTTGGAAAGCATATTTCTAAGTTTTATGTTTTAAAACAACATTTCAATTAATATTTCAATTAATTTCAATTAATATACATGTATAATAACCAATATACTTATATATTTAAAATTTGCAAGATAATGTTATCTTCAGGGTCTTAGAAGTTTTAAAAATGTCATTTAGAGCCGGGCGTGGTGGCGCACGCCTTTAATCCCAGCACTCAGGAGGCTGAGGTAGGCGGAGCGTTGTGAGTTCGAGGCCGGCTTGGGCTACAACGTGGTGCAAGGCTGACCTGAGCTACATAGTGTGACCCTGCCTCAAAAAACCAGGGCCGGGAATTTGGCTCAGTGGCTTAAGCGCCTGCCCTGGCAGGCACAAGGCTGTGAGTTCAATCCCCGGTGCCGCAAAAAAAAAAAAAAATAAAAAAAAAATACAAAAATAAAAAAATAAAAATGTCATTTAATTACCTTTATATTTTTTGAGATAAAGTGAATAATGAATGAATTTAAAAGGGAGAAGAAAATAAAGACAAGCCAAATGATTTGAAAAACATTCCCAGTATTTGTCCTACACACACACACACACACACACACACACACACACAAACAGATCAACACCTAAATGACTCCAATTTAAGGACAGCGACAGAGAAAGAAGTCTAGAATTCAGCAAGGCAGAGACAGGAAATCTCCAGGATGGCAATATGGAAGAAAACTGCACACTGCAATTCAACATTGTCTTCCCATTGAGTGAAACAGGTGAGTAAGATGACTCTATCTGTCCTTAAAATCAGCACAGATAATAAAGCCTAAACATGGTACAGTTCCACAGTCCTCACAGACTTTTAACCCAGTACGGAGAGCTGCTTGGGGTCCAACTGGTTGGTTGGCTCCAAAAATAAATTTGCATTCTATTCCTTCCCCAACTTCCAGGGCCCAGTTCACTATGTCACGATTCAACCTCAAGAATGGAGTCAGTGCTAGACTGCATTCTGTCTTAAGGTTCAGTAAGCACTGCATGTCCACTTATCTCATCCCCTTAAACATCCCACCACATTTACACAAAAGGCTGCAAACTCATAAACACAATTAGACCCAGTTTCCTAATTTTGACTCTGGGACAAAAGCAACCTTCACAACAGAAAACTGGCAGGCCTAAACACTGAGTGGTCGTGAAAGATAAATGGAATTGACACAACTGCTCCCTGGGACCAGAGAAACTGTTTCTCCAAGTCACACACCCACACCAAGAAATATGACTACAGCTACTTTCAACAGCATTCACCCTACTCTCCCTGGCTTATGCCTCAGTGCCACACCTGCCACTACTGGAGGACTTACTGCCATTAATACTTGTATCCATGAGATACAAGAATACACCCATACATAGTCCAAACTCTTGACATTGTGGCTGCAGTGACCAATGATATACACCTTCACAGACAATACTCCTGGCAGCATGATTACTGCTACAGAAATAAGAACTGATATATGCAAAGTTTGAAGGCAAATTCCTCAGTGTACAGTGCCTATATTATTTTGACTGCCACCATAGTCATCAACACCTGTCCCTGTGGAGTCTGAGTATGCACTTGTCTGTGAGTTATGCCCTGAGCACTGCAGCCTCCTCGACCACTATCAACATCTGAAAATAGTCACTATAAAGCCTGAAGCCCTAGCATTGTGCCTGGTGCCACTAGAATTCCTGATACTCAACTTTAAAAGGGCTAAGGGTACACCATACTGCAACCCAAGCTACTGTATTTTGGATGCCATCACTATCCTCAACATTGATTTCTTGCAGAATTTGGTCCCTAATATTCCTAGTGGCCCACACCACTGCAAAGCTTAACCATCACCTCCACAAACACCTGGAACATAGACTATTAACAGCAGATAGAGTTGACAGATACTGTTTCCATGACTACAGCTGAAGAAATCACGTGGAACCCAATGTAGAGCTCAGCCATCAACTCCACAAACACCTGGAACATAGACCATTGACAGGAGATAGAGTTGACAGATACTGTTTCCATGACTACAGCTGAAGAAATCACGTGGAACCCAATGTAGAGCTCAACCGTCACCTCCACAAACACCTGGACCATAGACCATTAACAGCAGATAGAGTTGACAGATACTGTTGCCATGACTACAACTGAAGAAATCACATGGAACCCAACGTAGAGCGCAACCATCACCTCCACAAACACCTGGATCATAGACCATTAACAGCAGATAGAGTTGACAGATACTGTTTCCATGACTATAGCTGAAGAAATTACATGGAGCCCATACTTCTGTGACCACTCAGAAACAAAGTCAAAGCACTTAATCATCCAGCACCCCATGGCCTATCAAAACAAATCATTACAAAATCTATTCCATAAAATAGGAAGAGACAATTGCTTACACTGTACATACAATTACCAATGTAGTAGCACAAAAGACATGAAAATTCGAAGAATCATGACACCTCTATATGCACACAGCGATTCTCCAGAATTGGACTACAAAATAAAGGAAAAATTTAAAAGATGTAAGTGAATTAAAATAATGATAATAAGAAAGCACATTGATATGCCAAAGAATACAGGCAGACATTTCAATGAAATGAAGAAATCAATGCAAAAAAAACCAAAACAAACAAACAAAAATAAACTTCAACAAAGAGATGTATTACCAAAAAGAGTGAAATAGAAATCTTGAAGCTGAAGAATTTAATGAAGGATTGTAAAATACAACTGAAAATTCCACCAAGAGTAGATCAAACAAAAGGGAGAATTTCTGCACTAGAAGGCAAGTCTTTTGAAATAATGCATACAAATTAAAATGAATGAATGAACGAATGAATGAATGAGTGAAGCCATTTTGATTTATGGGACAAAATTAAGTGAGTAAATTTTATATTATGCATAGTCCTGCAGAAAAAAATGAGAATGGCAAAGTAAAATTTATTGAAAATCTATTCAACAAAATAATAGCTGAAAACTTCAGAAGTTTTGAAAAAAATGGATATACGGACTCAAGAAGTACAAAGTATGTTTCTCCGTGGTAGAGTATATTCCAATTGCTGTAAATCAGAGATCACAAGATTTCTAAAACAGGGAGGCAAAAATGTCAAGTCATCTGTATGAACCCCAATAGAACAGTAGCAAATATTCTGCAGAAACATTATGGGTCAGAAGACAATGGGAAAATATTATCAAAGTTATGAAAGGACAGCAAAACTTGGCCTTTCTAGAATTTTATAGACACTGACAACTTCAAAGTTGAAAAAATGGTGAAATAAATAAAGCTGAAAATAAATCATTTTCTAGACTGACCTTACAGACTAAATGGAGAGGTTGCTCCATCTAGGGATGAAGAGACAATAAATATCACTATTGAAAACCAGAAGAATGAAACTCAAAGGTAGAAACATAACAATACCTTACTTCAAGATACACTACATGGCTATAGTTACCTAAGCAGCATAAAATTATCATAAAAAATGACATATGAACAAATAGGTAAGTACTAAGAAATTAATCCACGTTTATAACCAACTAAGTTTTGACATAGATGCCATTAACATACATTGGAATAAGGCAATTTCCTAAACAATTGGTATTAGAGAAAGCTGCATGTTCACATGCAGAAGAATGAAACTAAGACATTGTCTTTCATATTAAACAAAAAGCAACTCAAGTAGATCAAAGACCTAAACATAAAACCTGACAATATAAAACTCCTGAAAGAAAACACTGAAGAGCACTGAAGATAGTGCTGTAAGTAAAGATGCTTTGGGCTAAGACTTCTTCCCTAAAAAGGCAACAGAAGCAAAATCAGACAAATGAGATTATATCTATATAAATCGATTTTGAACAGGAAAGTAAACAACCAGCTAGCAGAAAAGATAATATGAAAATTGAGACAAAATATGTGCAAATAATCCACCTGGCAATGGACTATTATCTAGAACATAAAAGAGAGTCAGCTAAAAATCTAAATACTCTAATTTTTTAAATTGACAAATAAGTTCAATAGAAATTTATCAAAAATTATACAAAAACAGTACAGTTGTACATGCTTTCCACCTCAGAACTCTGGGAGGCTGAGGCACAAAGAACACATGTTTGAGCCTAAATGGGGCAATTAATTTACTTATTGGAAACTCTCAAAATGAAATAAAAATAAAAAGAGCTGGAGATGTGAAGACCCTAGGTTCAATTCCCAGTGCTCCAAAAATAAGAGTAAATAAATAAACACCTCCAAAGAATATATAAAATGGCCAATATCACAAAAATGCCCATTGTCACTAATCATTGAATCATCACAAAACTAAAAATACACACAAATCAAAAACACAATTTTGTCATATCATTCCATTTATTATAGTAATATCAAAAAGACAAATACAGAAGACATCATATTAAAAAAAGTAAACTAGATAAGAATCTCAAACACCACATTTCTCAATCATTTGTGAAAGCAAACCTTGGATATGAAGAAGAAAGTAGAATTTTGTGCATAAGATGCGGGGGAGGATAAAGAGTTGGGAAATGGGAGATGATACAAAATAGTTACCAAACTATACTTAAAGAGGAGCAACTGTTTCTAGTGTTCTTGTAGCACTGTAAGTAACAAAAACCTATAATATTTTATTATGTTTCAATACAACCAGAAAATACAAGTTCAAAGATTCCCAATGCTAAAATGGTAACTATTTGAGGATATGGAAATGCAATACCCTCAAATGACTGTCAAAATTTGTTTTCGTATTTTAAATTACATTTTTGTTTCATAAAATATATAAATACACATAGAAAATTTTAAAATATGCAATTTTAAAATTTAAAAGTTATATGTTATTAACCTTCAAGTTAAAATGAACTGTATAAGATAAAATTGAAACTTATGTGAAGGGTTCTTTACTTCACATAATAAGCAACATATGACAATATTTAGAGTTCAAATAAAGTATTAGCCTAGTCCAATGATGGCAAACATTTTAGAGACCAGTGCCCTCACTGCAACCCAAAACCCATTTATTAATCACAAAAGGCCCACATTACAACTAAACCTGAATACTGAGGTTTTAGTTTTGAAAAAACAACTCATGATTAACATCTTTTGTCTTAACAGAAAAACAATAAAACGGGTGCCATAGGTTCATTACCACTAAATTTATTTTAGTTTGTTTAGGATGATTTAAATTTATGAAATCTTACGCATTAGAGTAGAATGATCTCTTAAGTAGTATTCTTCCCAGCTCTATTTTTATGGATAAATTACTGAAACAGGGATAGTTCAAAAGAGTTTAAAAAATAAAAGCTGTACCACAAGATCATTTGATTCAAAACATTGTGCCTAAAATATTTGTCAGTGTTTCAGTAAAATCTAAAAACCTTACTTCACTACAGGTATGTTATTTTAGATAATCTGTGATTTACAATTCATATCCATTTTTATTCATAAAATATTTGTTTTATTTTTTCATATTCAAGTTTCTAAGGTTAATAAATAGATCTTTAAGCTCAGTTCCATCAATGTTTAATGCATACACTTAGAGTGCAGAAAAATATTCAAATGTTCATTACTATTTGCTGATCTAAATATTCACAGTCTAGTACAAATCAGGGTCCCTGAAGTTTCACAGTGATTTTTAATTTTCCTTTAACCATCATGAAGTGCCAATCTGCTTTCTTCTGACATCTTTTGACTGTATTCTTTTAATAATTTCATCACACATGACTTTCCTTTTTTAAAATAGAGAAAAATAATGGTAAGGTGAGGAAAAATAAATCAGATATATGTGTGAATTATATATTAAAATACTTAGATTTATCATTAATTTGAAAGTGTTAAATATGGTGAAATATACCTGCACCTTCGATATTTGATCTAATTTCAGACATACTGCCAAGGTATTTTGTTGCATAATAAGAAATAGAGAGTGATGAACTTTAGCAGAAACACACCACAAAAATTTTCTGGTAAGGAACAGGGTAAAGAGCGATTTTTAAACTTCAAAACATCATTATTATATTAAAAGTCCTAAGCTACTCAAAATCATGATAGCTACTCAGTCATATAATTATGTGCCAGCTTACATGTTAGTGGAGGAAAACTACAACTCATTTTGAATAATATTTAAAATGTACTAATTCTACATATTAATAAATATTTTTTCATGTACGTATTGAGCAATATATCAGGAAAATTAATCTATCTCCCACCCGACATTTCTATCATTTCTTTATGAAGAATACATTTAAAATCTCTGGGAACTTTCCTCCTATCTAACTGTAACATTGTATCGATTGGCCAATCTCGCTCCTTCTTGCTTCTCTTGTGTTTAAATGCTACATGAGTGAGATATAACAGTGTTTGTCTTTCAGTGACTATTTTACTAATTACATAAATGTCTTCCAGTTCCATCTATAATGTTTCAAATGAGAAGATTTCATTCTTTTCATGGTTCAATGGCACTACATTGAGTTTTCATCAATTGAACTGTTAACTTCATTGAATATTCTAGCTGCTGTGAATTGTGCTATAATAAATGTAGCAGGTTTAGTTCATTTCATTTAATTTCTATAGGTGAAAATCTGTGGAGATTTTAAAATAATAATTTTGAAAATTAGCATCACATTATGAATTGTAGGGGAATTATGTAATATTTGACGCTACTTTATTAGCAGAATATTTTTAATATATTTAGTTACAACGTGACTAAGTAAACTATTATAGATTTGTTTTAGAATAATTTGCATGAAAATTTTTTGTCCACTAAACTTATATATCTAAGGTATTATTTCCCTGATATTTTCCTTAGCAATGCAAAGCCCACTAAACATGTCTTATAAATAAATGAAGCAAGGTTGTGGAAATATATATGAGAATATTGAGTGCTACATATTTCTTGTGTTTAGGTCCCTTTTCTTAGTTTTCTGGGATTTTTTTCTGATTGTATAAGGAGGCCTAGGACTGCCTCTATATACTGCAATAAAATGTGTCAGGTTGATGTACATACACACATGCATAAATACTTATATGAATACCTAAGTGTATGCATATTAAAATATTCATATCTGTACATATGTACATAAGTACATTTGTATTATGCAGAATTATGAACAAAACTACCCGTGTTCACATATGAATCTGAATCATAAGCTTGAATTTTAAAAATCTATTTCATGCAATGTCAAACAAATGCAACTTACATTTTTAAAATGAACTCTGTAAAAATAGTCATGTTCGTAATGGAATAATGGTGATATGAATTACTGAAGAGATCCTGTTACATTTTCTCTACCCAGTTCTGGAGAAATTCAAATGAGGATAGAAGCCATTTTCATTTAATGATCTTGAGATACTTAACTGTTGACACAGTGACCATAGTAAAATCAGATTTAGGCAAATTTAAATATGATATGCAGAGGGAAAATAATATAGAGTGATTATAGAAATGGAAATGATAAAATAATTTCCAATCTCCTTCCAATTCTAATAAAATTCTATCATGAGTATAAAATCATTACCAAAATGAGCAGGAACCATTTTTTATACTAATGGGCTTAAAAAGTCTACATTTTTTAAATATTCAAATATTTGTAATACCAATGCATGTGAAATTGTACTTCTAAGAACTTTAGTATGGAAGTTTTACTTTTTTATAACCCTGAACTTTTATTAAAGTTTTTTTGTGGAGAGAAGATAGTCCAAATCAGTTTAATAGAAATGATGGAAGTAGAAGCAAAACTATAATGCTAGTGGTTCATGAAGTTTGAAGTATACAGAAAACTTCTGATAGTCTATTCAAAAAGTTGACCTTTAAAAATAATTTTGACTTTAAGGATCATAAGTCACACAGTACTAGATCCAGTGAACAAGGTGGACAAGGACATACTATAGTATTTATAAGCCTGCCTTTCTATTGGATGGAACTCAGCAGTGGCACTCACCATAATTTGAATATACATCATAAAGACATGAAAGAGGACTTTCAGAACTGCTTCAGAAAATGACAAGATTGATAACCTAAGTGTGGGCAAATTGAAGGAGAAAATTTTGAAGGGGATTGGTGCAATGTGTTTTTCACTGTTTTTGTTTTTTAATTTAAACACATCATATTTAATCAGCCCTTGTACATAGGGATCTGGTCATGATGCCTTCACAGCAACAGCAAATTCAAAAGGTCTATAGCAATGGCAATGCTTAAAAAATACTAAGGAACTAAAACAAAAGAAGAGAGTAAAGAAGGTAGGAAAAACAGGAGACGTGTCACAGTCCATTTGAGTTGCTATAATAGAATACCACCACTAGGTGATTTATAAAGAAAAAAATTGTTTGGTTAATTGTTCTAAAGATTAGGGAGTGTAAGATCATGATACTGGCATCAGATGGGGACATTTGTACTGTGTCATTCCAAGGCAGAAAACACAAGGTTGAAAGGCAAGGGAATACGGGAATGAACAAAAGAGGGCCAAACGCAGTTTGCTTCAGTCACTGTCTGTGATAATGTCATTCAGCTACTCATGATTGAAAAGCTTGCATGAATTAATGGTGGCTTAAGCAGGATTTCTCACCACTGTTGCACCAATGATTACATTTCAAATACAGAGGGATAACTTTAAGACATAGCCAGATAGTTTAGCTATAGTAATCAGAAGCTATACTGCTGGTAATTTCAATTGTTTTTCTCAGTGGTGTGCAAAAGAATCACACTACTTTTTTGAACAATTAGACTCTTTTGAACTCCAGGAAGTTCTAAGCAACATGAGTCATCCAGTCAACTATGGGTATTTATTACAGAATGCAATTAACTCCCCAATTCCATCATACTTAACCCAGCCACATAAGAATACTGAGAGAAACAAGCAATTTCATAGTTAGGATGAGGGGTTAAAAAGTACTGTCACCCATAAAGGAAAGCCCATCAGAATTACAGTGGACTGACTTAGCACAAACTCTCAAGTCAAGGAGAGCTTAGAGTGAAGTACTTCAAGTTCTAAAAGAAAACAACTTTCAACCCAGATTGATGTATCCCGCAAAACTATCTTTCAAAATAGAGGGAGAAACAAAATACTTGCATGATAAGGAACAGTTGAGGAAATTCATGACCACTAAACCAGTACTCCAAAATATTTTGAAGGACATTGTAGAAAGGGATGGTAAGTACCACAGCTCCACAAACTCTAATAGAAGGAATCCACCAGGAGAAAAGAAAACAGTATAATAAAGGTAAGCCAATACATATCAGTTTTCACCATCAGTATTAATGGTCTTAATTCATTACTCAGAAGACATAGACTGGCAGAATGGATCAAGAAGCAAGATCTAACAATATGCTGTATACAAGAAACACATTTAATTAAAAAAAGCTACTCATAGACTGAAAGTTAAAGGATGGAAAACAATACTCCATGCAACAGGAGTCCAGAAAAAAGCAGACGTAGCTATTCTATTTGCAGATAAAGTTAATTTTAAGCCAAGACTGATTAAGAGAGACAAAGAAGGTCACTATGTATTGGTAAGGGGACAATCTAAGAGAAAGAGATAATAATGCAACAAATGCTAGTCCACCCAGTTATATAAAACAATTATTAATTGACATGAAAAATCAAGTAAGCCTTAGTACAACTGTATTGGGAGACCTCAATACATTGCTGCCACAGAAAGACAGGCCTGGAGTTCTTGGGGTCCTCTGGGTAAAGTATCATGTTATCTGAAACAAAATCTATGTATATAAAAATTAATTGTGACAGCGAGAAAGAATTTTGAGTAAAATGTAATTTTTCAGGGTCACCTTCAGATTTTATTTTTAATGTGAAATGTTCATTTGAAAACAATTGTGTTAATTAGTTAGATAATATTTCTTGTCTGTATTTTTTGTCTTAAATAATTTTTGGGAATATCCAATATGCTGATGATTGTTGCTGTTTTGTTGGTTGGGGTGAAACTGTTATGTTTTGATTTCTTGCTTTTCTTTTGTTTAAGATAAAATTTAAAAAGTACTGTCACTTGAATGAATGTTCCTGAAAGTTCATGCAATAAAAGTTTGGTTCCCAGAATGGTATTATTGGAAAGTGTTGTGGACCTTTTGGAGGTAGAGACTAGTGAGAAATCTTTCAGCCACGAGAAGAATCTCCCTGAGGAGATTGTGAGAGCTCCAGTTTGTCTTCTGTCTTCTGGTTTATGAGGTAATCTTATCTGGATGTGGTGATCTCACCGGAGATCTAAAATAATCAAGGACTAAAAACCTCTCAATTTTAGACTGGGTCTTCCAGAAACACGAATCAAATTAAAACTGTTCTCTTTATATTCATGTCAGCTACTTCTTTACAATGATAGAAAGATCAGTAAAAAAAAGTTGAATTATCACTGTAATTATAACTAACAATGTGGAAGAACCTTTTTAAACTGGTTTACAGGAGGAGTTAGAAGTGTTTTGTGCAGTTCAGGAAAAGCTTACAATGCTGCACTCAGAAACTAATATGTTGTTCTTGTGAGGACTCAAAAGACAAGATGCTGATAAAAATAAGGAGACTAAAGACTATGCCAAGAAATTTTCAGATAAATACTGTATAAGAACTCAGTTGGAAAGTAGGGAAAAGGTCATCCTTGTAACATCATAGCAAAAATTTGATTCATTTTATTTATGTCATGATACTTTTTAAGAGGTCATTCTTAAAATTGATAGGCAAGTTTATTTGATACAGGTGATTTAAAGGGAGTAAAACACTTATTCAGGTTGTGGCATGGCTCCGTACTTTTAGATAAATTTGCAGTGAGAATCAACACCTTTAGTGGGGCAACACACAGTGAAGCTACAGCAGTAAAGCTGTGGAGGAAACTCAAAGAACATATTGTTATGAGCAGTGTGCAATGTCTTCCAAGGAAAGTTTCAGACAGTATACAAAATCTGCCCAAGATTGGAGTTATGTGGCCTGCAATTAGAAAATTCATAAAGGTGAGAATATTCAATTCCAATGGAGCCCACATTGCTACAGAGTGTGTTCTGGACACTGGACATAGAGTTTAATATTTTATTCACCTGACTAGTGTTGGTTGGGCAAAGGGCTGATCTGTTCTATTCCAATTTCTTATTCCTCCCTTTTGGATTAGAAATGTCTTCCCTCTGATTTTCCCACCCATTATTGGTTCCTGAAGGTATGTTACCTGTCTTTTTTTAAAAAATTATTTCACAGGAAGTCACATGTGAACTTTTCTTGAATGTCTGAGGACATCACACTTTTGAGCAATGGTTAAGCAAATGAGACACTGGAACAGAACAAATGCATTTTCCATAATCATGAGTATTTGTAGGTTGGGGCAGAATACTATTGTTTGGATTCTTCCTAAAGGTCCATATACAAAAAGTTTCATCTACAGGTAGGCAATATTGGGATAAGCTGTAGATAAGTCATTAGGAGATGGAGCCTGATGCAAGTGTTTAGGTTATTTTGCACATGCCCCTGAATAGTGTTCTGGGCCTTGGTCAGTCGTATCTTTCTCTAAATCCTGGGTCATGAAATTAATGGTTTACTCTACCATGTGCTCTCATTGTGATGTTTCACCCTCATCAGAGGCCCAAAACAATGGAGTCACTTTGTCTCATAGTGGACCTTCTAGAACTTTGATGTAAAATAAGTACTTTCTCTTTATAATGTAATTGTCTTAGGTATTTGGTGCTAGTGATGGAATGCAAATTAATATAAATGAAAGTTTTTAAATGATTTGAAGTTGCACATTATTTGGATGACAAATCAAAGATTTCATCTCCAAGATTTGTAATAGAACATGCAGATTAACAATGACACCTGAGCGAATGCAATCTTACACATATCTTCCAAAACCTCAAACCTAACACAAAAACAGCAAAAGAGTATTGGCTTGATCTGCTGGTGAGCAGTACAAGACACATTTGCAAGGATGATTGGGATACGTTTAGGAAAAGAGACCCTAAAAACACTCCAGGAAGAAGGTGAACTCTCAAGGAGGCAAGAGACCACACTGACTTGGATATGACAGAAGTGACAGCAACATTCATATTATGAATATATTAGAGATTTTAGCCAACAACATTGGTTAACAGATGTGGAATAGAAATTCTGACTTTCTTTACATGATATGCTTTGGGTGACTTGACAAATTACAGATCTGGAAAACTTGTGATGCTTATCTTCCAATATGTTGTCTTTCCTCATTAGTATTATCTCAAGATCGGCTTATAAATAAAAGTGTAGGTTGTTTGTATATCACTGAGGCCGTGATCAGGAAGATTTATTATGCAGATTGACACATGAGATTCATGCTATGTATTTCCTGGTACATACTCCAAAATAGCGTTCATATTTCCCTTTAAAAAGCCACTTTAATTAATGTGCTTAATCAACTAGTATAGATTATCTCTTCAAGATTTAGTTTAAAGATTGTATCTTTTAGAAGTACTACTTTTATGATACTTTAGCTACAGCATTTGTAAAAAGTACAAACTATATTGGAAATCAGTAGTTGATAAAAGTGGAGTCCTTTGAATTGAAAACCAATTCCCTTGCAAATTTTGACCCTTATTGAAATGGTAAAATAATAATAATTTGTTCATTTTAAATCCACTTTTAAGTAAATATTTTGAATACTAAACCTCATATGAATGTTAATCACTTCGTGTGGGTTTTCGCTTAATCAATAATATCTGATGATCTGTTATTTCTGTTACTGAATGTAATGGTCTCTTGCTTTTTTTTTTTTTTATGGGAATTGAACTCACAACCTTGCACTTGCCAGGCAGCACTGTGCCGCTGAGCTGTATGCCAGGCCCTTTAATGGTCTTTTGTGCCCAATAAAATATGAACAACAATTACACCAGGATATTTTATGTGCACATTAATTCTGTACAATGAATTAATTTCCAAGGAAATATTTTATGTTATTTTCTAACTGAGGCTATCTAATACCGAATATTAACCTATATGAAGCAAGAAAAGCAAATGAAAGAAACACTCTCACAGATTTTAATTGAAAAATTGGTACAACATAATAAAACATTCAGATTTTATTAATCAGTTTAAGTATAATTTTCTTTATTCTGCCCACATCTATCATCTACATAAGAATTAAGAAACGTTGCATTTCATTATTTTATCTACATATTTCTTAATATGCATATTTAAGAGCATGCATGTGAATGAAACCTTTATTTGTAGAAATTAAAAACTTTCACAATATCCTAAGGATGACAATGCTAAAACTTATGTAAATCAAACACATGGTTAGAAATGGTATTTTAAAACAAATGTTTTCACCTCCTTAACCTATCTGATTTTTAATGCTTTTTTAGCCAGTCAAGGTGACATACCTATAATCCCAGTTATTGGAAAGATGAGACAAAATTATCTGGCCACCTGGATAACTCAGGGATACCCTGTATATCAATGGCAGAACATTCTTGTGTTCAATCTTTAGCACTCATACCTCAAAAAGTGAGTATCTATGCATCTAATTAATGTAAACATATAAAATGTATTGTGCATTTAATACATTACATATACATAATATACATTATCTTTTATATAGTAAGTAGGTAGATCTATGATATGTATTTACATATTACATTTTATAAATAGTAGAGAATGTATTACTGTATACTATTATATATTTGTGTGCTAAATATGTACTATACTAACCTATAATTTGAAAGGACAAGGTTTAATAAATGAAAAATATAAGCATCTTAAATTATCATATTTTGATCAGTCTTCAATATCTTGCTTTACAGAGTAAATAATTCTGCACTAGAAATCTCATTCAAAAATAGTATTCTATTAGGATCAATTCATATAAATTTTAGATCATCATTCATCATTTAAATGTATTGATATCGACTAAATATAGCTTGATAACTTTTTCTCTACCCTTGTTTGGACTAACTTCAGAATGGATTTAGATTTCTTAAAAAGATTATTAACTGATGCTTCATGGAAGGTAAAATAACAACATTTTTACAATAGTAAACTTTTTTTTTTACAATACTAAAACATTCCTTAAAGATTTTTCTTCCAAAATATTTTGAGTGTCGTTTTGTTTCTGGATTGTCTGCAAACCAGGGTCTATTCTGATTCACTAGTCAACAACCACAACTAACTGTCTTCAGAATGAATTAGAGAAACATAATGAGTCAAATTTTTGGAACCACTTCTTTAAATAAAAACTAATAGAATATGTAAGACCTGTTTATAAATTTAATTACATTCCAGATTTATGTGGTTCTTAATTTCATGAACATGCGAAAATATCTGATTTGATATGTTAAATTCATATTTTTATTTCTCACTTCTTTTGTAATTGAATTGACTTAATGGTGGAAGTTTTTAGTTTTATGCTAATAGACATGTTACTTTGTTATTTGATAAATTGTATGGTATCAAGGTTACAATGGTGCAATATTTAAAAAAGGATTGTCACTGCTGTATTTATTTAATACTAAACATTTTAAATAAGGTTAGTCAACACCGAAGCCCTGATTTCAAACCCCAGTGGGTCGGGTGTGGACAGGGTCTCACATACTTCACAGTATTGTTTTATATACCTGAATGTCTCGAATGTCTTTTTTTAATGGAGTTAAAAGAATTTCTTTAGATTCTCTCCTCCTCTATAAATGATCTATTTAAGGGAGAAATTTAAATTAGTTTTAAATATTTAAATTAGTTTTTAATATTTAAATATTAAAAATTAATTATAAATATTCGATTACTGCTTCATACAATATTATTTTATGAACAATAACTACAGACATCATTGAATTTTGTGTAAAACATATAATTTTTATATTGATTTTATCCCTTGAAAATTCCAGTGCAAGTAGATTCTCTTTAATAATCATTTTCTTGAATAGTTGGCATGTAGGGATTATGGGGAGAGAGTTTTTGCTTTCTTCAATTTTCTGTATCACAGAATATTATTCTTTTTTCTGGTTTTACCCATTCAGCACAGACCACTCTCAGGCCCCTTTTCTTTAGAGATTACCTCTTTAAATTCCATAGTGGCTTTGAGGTACTGCAGTCCTTATTATAGATGACAGTATTCTATTTCAGTATTTATAGATAGATTCTGTCCTCTGATTGTAATTTTATTCCAATTCCTTGTTATTCCTCTGCACACCCCTCCATAAAAGAATGAATCTGGTAAATTTTCTAATAGTAATCTCTTACTTGATGGAGTGAGTGCTGTCTGCCTTCTAAGAAAGGTGAGTTATGTAAATGTACTTTAAGTAGTTCTTTGTAGATCTATACATATTTATTGAGATTGAGAAAAGACAAATTCAGAAAGCTTCTCTTTCTTAGTATAGAGTAATGCATGACTTATAAAGAACAAAATATTATTTTCTCACAGTTCTGGAGGAATAGAAGCACTAATAAGATATAGGTCTGGAGAGAGTTATTCTCTCATTCCAAGATGGCACATATTGCTACTTCCTTACGATGAGACAAGGCAGAAAGGGGCAAGCACTACCTCTTCACAAAAGCAAAAGAGAATAAAGAGGAAAAATGGCAAAAGCAGTAATCGTAAGACTTTGTAATGAGAATAATCCATGTTATAACAATTAAGATGTTGTAACTTTAATGCATTTTAAAAGCCATCCTCAGCAACAAGGACCTGAGCTCTTTCAGTGATGAGAACAGTTGAGTTCATATCAGTAAAAACCAGCATGACAAGATTCTCCAGGACAAACAACAGCATAGTATCTTACCCCCAGTTCTGCTATTATGCCATAGGTGGACCTTCCATGCTCACGCTGATTCAGTTCAGCTGGGTTTTACAAGTTGACCATTAGTTAGTCCACCACACCTCTGTGAAAATTTCATCTTCTACATAGTGGGAACTCAAGAGTGGGTTAAAGCATGAACACACCTGAATAAAGCCAGTGACTTTATAAAGTAAAAGCCTTATGTAAAAGCATTATGAAAAAGGAGAGATTCATTTTATATGCATGCATTTCAAAAGGTTTCTTACAAAAAAACATGATTTGAGAAAGGACTTTAACATGAATTTTAAAAATTTATGTATTCATGTACATAAAATACTTTAACATTTTAAAAGAGAGCATAATGAATGAATAATAACATTATGGAAAATAGAACAAGGATATAAAATATAAAGAGTAGAAAATGTTACTGAGACTGTTACAAAATAAGACAAATTTGCAAAGTAATAGAGAAATATTTTAATAAGCAAAAGATCAAAATGTTACCAAACTGAGCAGGAATGTACTGATCCTATTATTATAATATCATCTACTCTTTGGTTTCTTTTTCTTTTTATCTTGATCTGCAGGTTTCCTTACATCAAAACTCACAATGGCAACCCTAGGGCCCACTACCATTAACCATTAAATTCAAATGTTGCCACATCACAGGGGACTCAATGCTGAGCAGATAGATCTCCTCTACTTTTATAAAAAGGTAATGAAATTATCTTCTCATGGTACTACAATATCTAACTAGATAGACATTGTGAAAATCAGACTAAGCTCCCATAATGCATAAAGTCTGCTAACTTACTTTCAAAATAATTTCAAATTCCCTGAAACCATGCTCCAGATAACTCCCTGAGAAATAAAATATTTTTCAGTGGTTTTCAGAATTACCATATGTTATGGTTTGTGTCTGAATGTCTCCCCAAACCCTCATGCGATGTTATGGGGTGGGCTTTTCAAAGGTGACTGAATTTAGAGTTTGTGATTAGTTCGTTGTCTAGTGCTGAGACTGGATGTATGAGTGCTCAAAAACCCTTTGTCAGGTAGCCTGCATACAGTATCCAGGAGGGAAAGTGGCTGGTTTCCCCCTTTTGGCTCTTGTTGCTTTCAGTGTCTTCCACCATCACGAACTGTTGCCCCTCAGCCATGCCACCTTGCCGTTGTAACCAGCTAAATATGGACTGAAACCTCCTCTAACTGTGAGCTAAATAAGCCCTTCCCTTATTGAGTGTCAGGTATTTCGTCCTAGCAATGAGAAAAGTAACTAATACACCATAGGACATTCAATGACTGTACTCAGAGTGAAAACATACAACCAAGAACTCTTAGATACACATGCAGTATGGTCAAAATTCTTGGTCCTGCCTGTATACTTTATTGCTTCTGTAACTCTTGGAGTTAGGGCATCTTCTTTAGGTTTAAATACCCTTCCTGAAGTGCAAAACCGTACTAACTGATTTCCTCTCAGTGGTGACAACTGTGATGCACACTAGAATTAGTGGGATTTACCCTAAGTACAATCAATCTTAAAAATTTTGTCGATAAAACTAGAGTGTCTTCGCTTATAAAAACTTAACTCATTAGGAATTTATTGTGTTATCATCTCTGGATTTTGTTATTCGTTAGAACACAGCTGCAATAAAGAAACTCACACCAATGTGCTTCTCTAAGGTAATGAAATGAGTCCATTTTTTTGAACATCCATAAGGAATGACTTCGATTGACACATTTCTAGGTTCTGTAAAAATATAATGAGGCAAATCATTTTGGCCAGTAATTCTTTCAAGGTTCCTGAAAACTGTATCAAATGCACAGCTAACATTTTGTTAATTTATATAAGCTGTAAACACCATCATGTGAAATAAATGAGTTTATGGCTGCCTATGGTATGTTAAAAAAAGTTACCTAAAAGGCATATAAATGACTTCTGATATTCCTTTCAAATTCCAGAAAGGGCAAAGGTAAGTGAGTGCACATCTTTTCCAGTGGAATTCCTTCAAATTGCTTGGGATGGTCTGAAACTCTTCGCATTAAATAGCGCTTCCTTCTCCACCTTCCAAGTGCTCAGATTCTGAGTTTACATCATCTCACCTGATTCAAGGGAAACAATTTTCCAAAGTAACTTTTCCACATGATACTCACAAAAGATATTGTAAGGTGAAAATTTATCTGACAGAATTTTTCTAAGAAATTTCACTTGTAAAGCGTGATAAATTTAAAACATAAGTATTACAAAATGCAAATGGCCAAAGAAAATGGTCTTTTAATATTTTTTCATAATATTGTTTTAAATGTTAAAATTTTTACCTGATCCATAAAATATAAAAACTATATATTGATAGCTGACCATGTAAAATTATATATGTATAATATTAATAGGGTACCACATATATATATATATATATATATATATATATATATATATATATGGCTTAATGTTTAAATGAAGTTTAATGTATTTATCTCATTTCTTTCTGGTGAAGACTTTAAAATGTTTTTCATCTACTTTGTGAAATGCACAGTCCATAATTGTTTCCGATAGCCCCCATCTTATGCCTATGAATCCCAGAATTTCTTCTATCAAGAGACAAGTAAGTACATATTAATCAACCTTTCATCATAACCCCTACCACTGTCCCAGCCTCTTGTAGCTAGCATTCTACTTTAAATTCTCTAACTTCAACTTTTTTGGATTCAGTGTATGAGTGGCATCATGCGGCACTTGCCTTTCTCTGCCTGCCTTATTTTATATATGATTCCCATTTCTATTTGTCACAAATAGACAAATTCAATTCTTTATTGTGACTGAATACTGTAGTTTCTTATGGCATATGTATGCCACAGTTTCTTTATCAACTTACTGACTTATTGATATATTTTTTGACTTTTTGGCTATCGTGAATAGTGCAATAATGAATATAGGAGCATAAATGTCTCTTTCAATGAATAATTTTATTTCCCTTAGGTATGCACACAGGAATCATACATATGGATCATGCAGTAGTTATACTTCTAATTTTTGTAGGAGTCTCTATCCTGATCCAAATTGTCTGCATTAATTTACATCCTCATCGAGTGTTCAAAGATCTCCTCTTTACGTTATCAACAGCACTAGTTATTTTAAGTCTTTTTGAAAAATTCTGCTCTTCTTGTGATGTGGTAATAAAATATTGTGGTTTTAATTTGCATTTCTCTGGTGATTACTAATGGGTTTTTTTTTTTTAACCTCTTGGCCATTTTATAACTTCTTCTGAAAAACGTCTGTTTAGATCTGTTACCCATTTAAAGTCAGGTCATTTGATTTTTGCTATTTTTTCATATTCCTTATATATTCTACATATCAATCAGTTTTATAAAATTTATAATAGCAAATGGTTTCTTCCATTCTGTTTGTTGTCTCTGTACTCTGTGTATTTTTTGTTGTGAATAAATTTTATAGCTTGATTTATTCTCAACTGTCTACTTTTGTTTTTATCTTCTGTGCTTTTTGACTTTTATTTAAAAAAAGCCTTTTGCCTTTTAAGTATTCCTTTCATATTTTTTCTAGGAGTTTTATTTTATTAGGTCCAACATTTAACTTTTTAATCCCTTTTGAAATGATCTTGAACTGTTGGCAGTTAGGGTTCTAGTTTGGTTCTTTGATGTGTTCACATCAAATTTTTCCAATACTATTGAAAGCATTGTCACCTTAGATTGATTTTGGCATCACAATGTATGACCCTACCTTGCCTCTAATTACCTGCTTCTTTAATTGACTTTTCTCTGAGTATCTTCAATGTGACTTGGAGCATTTCTTAGCATATTTCTTAGGATATTTGTTTAAAGTAACTCCTCTGCAGAAGAATTAGTATACTCTTTTTTTCACAACCATTGAACTGTGTCCATTTTTATGCCTGTTCTATGATGCTGCTAACACTGTAACTTTAAAAGATGTTTTGATTCATGTAGAATAATGTCTCCTGGTTTGCATTGCTTACTCAAGCTGAGTTTGGCTATTCTGGGTTTTATTTTGGGTTTGTTTGTTACATAGTTCCTTTAAAAATTTTAGAATTATTTTTTTCTAGTTCTATCACAAATACCATTAGTATTCTGATAGAGTCTAACTTGATTCTGTAATTCTCTCAGGGTAGTATGAACACTTTAACAATATTGCTTTTTCCAATTCATTTTAAAATATTGATTATTCTAAAAATGGATGTTTTCACTTTTTTGTCATCTTCAATTTATTTCATCAGCCTTATACATTTTTATTGTATTTTTTTGATGTGAGAACTCACTACCAGAAACTTTTCTCTTAGTACTAAATCTGCAGTATGCTATAGGTTTTGGTATGCTATTTTTCATTTTCATTTGTTTTAAAATTTTCACATTCCTCTTTTGGTTTCTTGTTTGAATGATGATACACAAGTAACTAACTTTCAAGTATTTGTATAGTTTCTAATTTTTTTATTGATCTCTAACTTTATTCAGAAAGGTTACTGGATAGTATTTTATTTTTTAATGGACAGAGAAGTCGCATTGAAGATACTCAGAGAAAAGTCAGTTAAAAACAGAGGTAATTAGAAGAAAGGTAGAATCGCACATTCTGATGACAAAATCAATCTAAAATGAGAGACCTGTAGTTCAAGCAAAACCTAGGCATACCAGTATATAGAGGTAAAAACTGCCTGTGGGTCTTCCACCTGTGCACAGAGCAGGAACCATCATTCCAGAAGTTTCTAGAAATCTGATGGGACCCCAGAAACATGGCAGAATCAAGCCAAACAAGATAGACTTTGGGTATACAGCTCCTAGCTTCTTTTGCCCCATTATGGCTCGTGTCTAGAGGTTTCCACAACGTATCATGCACTCACAGATAGGGCTTTTTCAGAGGTGGCTGAATCTAGAGTGCGTGATTGATTCCTTGCCCCATGCTGCAATTAAAGTTATGTGATTATTAAATCAGTCAACTGATTGGTTTGGAAGTGCCCTTGTCCCAATAGCCTAGATAGAGTATAAAATGGGCAACAAAACACCACTAAAGTCCTTTGCTTGCTTGCTTTGTTACCTTCTGCCTTTCATGAAATGTTTCTCCTCTGAGACTGTCATCTGCTGTGCCACTTTATTGTGGAGCCTGCTGATTGCAAACTGAAACTTCCAATCTGTGAGCTAAATAAACCTTTCTTCCCTTAACTTGTGGATGTTGAGTATTTTGTGTCAGCAATGAAAAGAGTAACTAAGACACTCTCCTCCAAACAGAAGATGTTGCAACCTGGCAACCTATTTTCCTGGCACACATAGCGGCCAGTGAGCAGAAAGTTGCTCCCTCCTCAAAGGACTGACAGTTTGTTCTCAGACTATGAGAGGATAAAAACAACCTTTGACTGAGTTGGATGTCATCAGTACTGAACTTCTGTAACAAGCTCATGTGTGACTGGGCCACATCAAGAAGGGGCAAGTTCAGAGTACTCCAGTGAGAAACACCAAAGAAACAGAGCAATAATTGCTGTGCACTGTAGCAGCACACTCCTGACCACTCCTGGAAGCATGAGGAGGAGAGAGGTTCACCAGTGAAGTGGAACAGAAGAGGTTGTGCAAGGGCCAGGAAGAGTCAACTGAATGCAGAACTCAGAGCAGCCTTGGGCTGCTTATCTCAGAGCTCCTAATATTCAAAACCCACAGCAACTGGGGTGAGTGACAGCGGTTGAGACATGCAGTGTAAAAAGACTAAAGGACATCCAGGGAGTTACCAGCTGCAGACTCAGGCCCCAGCCCAAACAGCCAGAGGCCCATATCAGCCTGCAAGTCTTGTGAGGTTGAAAGAGGAGAGTTTTGCAGCACAGATTTTTCTCTGACTTAGACATTACTACAAACCTGTGAACAACAGAGGATAGCTGCAGGCTTGTGGTCAGAGAAATTTTGTGTTATCTTTTTCTTTTTTTGATTCTATGGGTTTATATCTTTGTTGTTTGTTTTGTATTGTTTTGTTTGTCATTTTTTCCCTTCACCTTTTTTACTTTTTATTCTTTTACACGAGTGAACAGTGTCTCTAATACTCTGATTCACTTTGATCTTCTTTTATTTTTTCCATAATTCTTTCTTTCCTGTAGTCTTCTCATTTCCCAAAGTTTGGGTGATTTTTTTGTCTTTTAGCCTCACTTATAATATCTGTTTCTTGATTTATTTTTCAACTTCACCCTTTATCCCTCTTGAATTCTCCCAAGGGTAAAATCTCTGTACTAAGGGGAAATTTATGGCAGAAAAGTTCACGGCTTGTATTAAATATTTGATTGACAACTATAAATTTTGTTTCTATCATTAATGTAACCAAATTAAAAGTTAGCACAGTTTGTCAGTTCCTAGACTGTGCTTGATGATAGTGTTATTGGTATTTGTACTACTTTAGCCAGGGGGTCATGCCTGTTGTGATCAATTTGTCTTCTTTGTATGACAAAACTGGGGTCATAATCATTACCATAGTCCTGTACTAAATGAATGGATGCTGAGTCAAATAGAGAGCAATTCTCATCCTTAACAAATTGGGCAGGTAGGATTTTGGGACAGATGTAAAGGCCAATAGCCATCTATACCCTCCAGCCCACCCATGACAAGTCCAATAAACAATAAGGCTGAGTAAACCAGAAGCCATCCACCTGTAATCTCTGAAATTGCAGCCGAGGAAGTAAAAAAACAGAGGAATGAAGCTACAGAAAAATAAGGGATAAAAATGATTTGATGATCGTAATGAAGAACTTGGCTAGAAAAGATTAAAAAAAAGAGAAACTTAGGAAATGATGAAAACCATAGATTCCCAACATTAGAAATAAATGGAATCCATGAAATAAATTCAAACAGATATCCAGAATATTAAAAATTCTACTAAAGGTATATGTAGGAGAATGGACCAATGTGAGGATAGACTATTAGATCTAGAAGACCAAGTTGAATTTACCAATCCTGACAAGAAAAATTTCATAAAAATAGCAAAGAATCATTAAAAATCAATTCAACAGCTGCAATTGATGCAAAGAAGAACAACATAAGACTGATCAAAGTCAACAACAAAGCAAGAGAGACTGCAAACAAAATTTAAAAACCTGTTCACAGAAGTAATGGAAGAAAACTTACCAAGCATGGAGAAAGACTGTAACATGCAGATAAGTAAGGCATATGTAACTTCAGTTATCCATGATTTCATATGTATATATATATATATATATATATATGCCAAGGCATATAATCATCACAATTCCAGAAATTTAGAATAACAACAGAATATTAAAAGCTGCTAAAGTAAAGAAACAAATGACCTGTAAAGTAATGGCCACAGTAGATTTCTCAGTGCAAACCCTGAAATTAAGGACAGCTGGAATGAATTATTTCAAATCTTAAAAGAAAACAAGGGCTGGGGATTTAGCTCAGCAGCACAAAGTACAAGGTCATGAGTTTGATCCGTGGTATAAAAAAAAAAAA